>JAPYYR010000173.1:0-81819 GCA_030523065.1 Aphidius colemani | reverse complement strand
AAATTATTTTTACCAATTGCAATTGGAGTTGGAATTATTGAGGTAAAAAATTGTTTTTATAATTATTGTTTAACAAAATTATTTGATTTTAAAATAATTTACATAGTAATTATTACTTTTGATTTTTTTCAGTTGATTTCTGTAATATTTGCATTGAACTTGGTACATTACATCAATCACAAACTAAAAAATTATTCAGTGTAATACAATTTATAAAACGATGAGATTAAAATTAACAAAAGTTATATAAAATAAATAAAAATGAATAATACAAAATATTAATTTACATAAATAAGTACTATTTTAAAATTTACCATAATTTTTTTTCATTATTCTGTTATAAAAGTAAAACAAAAATAAATAAATAAAATTTATTTAAAACTGTAATCTTTTTTTCTCAATTGATTTACATTTTTAAAATAATCATGGTTTAGATTCAAGTCCAGGGTTCAAGCATTGGTGATATATATTGATAAAAAAATTCACTAGGTGATTAAAAAATATACCAAATAAAAATAAAAAAAATAAATTTTAAACTACTTGTATGATTATTATCTTCAATGTAAGTTGTTTTTTTTTTTTTTTAGTTTAAATACTTGTCATCTCCATCATCATCATCATCATCATCAAACAATATATTTAACAAAAAATAAAAGTTTAATATCAACAAAAATAATATGAATTTTCAATATAAAACAATCAAGATTTGTTTTTACATAATAAATTCAATACTATCAGTAAGTACATAATTTTTTTTAACAATAAAAATGCATTAACACTCAACAACGTTTAACTAATTTCATGTATAGATGTGTGGATTGTCATTAATAATTGGTCCACTTAAAATGGCGATAAATGATGATTTATATATTGTTTACAATACATTATCAATAATATCAGATCTTTATATAAATTTAATAATCATTGGCTTGATGATTTTGTTGATTGGAATATTTGGTTTTTATTGTATCACAAAAGAAAATTATCGTATGTTTATGATGGTAAAAAAAAAACTTAGATTAACTATTAATTGGAGGATAATTATTATTTTATTTACAGTATGTTTTATTTGTCGGATTGATATTATTTTTTTTAATAATAATAAGTATTGTCACATTTTACAATATTAATTATATCAATAAAATTGAGTTTGAAAATTCATTGAAGAAAAATTTTAAAGACAAATTATTAAACAATAATATTCAATTAATTGACAAAATTCAATCAAATGTAAGTTGTTTAAGTTTTTATTTTAAAATATTTAATTTGTTAATTTTATTATTATTTATTTAGTTTAAATGTTGTGCTATTAACTATGCCAATGATTTGTACAATAACGAAACAATACCATTATCATGTTGTCCAAAATCTAATGATAATAATAAAAAAATTTGTAATTTAACAACAAATTATAAACATGGTTGTAAAAATGAAATTATAAATAATATAAAACCAATCATTGAGTTACTTTTTCAAACGTCAATTGGTTCATGTTTATTACAGGTAAATTATTTATAATATTTATTAATTTAACAATATATTTTTAATTGTTTATTAAATATTATTTTTATATTTTTAGTTGATTGTTATAATCATCACATGCATGTTGCCAAATGCAGTGAAAAACCATCAAGGTTTTCCTCTAAAAAATCATAATGGATTATAAAATTTTCCAATTTTTTTATTTAATTATTATTAATCATTATAATTTGCAGTGTAAATTTATTATTAGCTTGTTTTACTTAACAATAAACAAACACAAACATTCAAAAGAAAAATTAGAAATTTTGTTGTTAATTTTGAACGCAATTATTTTTTTAAATAAGCAAACAAACTGCATATTATTTCAAAAAATATTTTAACATTATTAATTGACACTGCATAAACAATAAAACATTATTATTATTAAATAATAGATGAATGAAGAAAGAGATAAAAGACTGAGAAAGAGAGAAAAAAAATTGACAGTGCTGCCATTTAAAGCACTCAGCTACGTAGTGCGTCTGTATTGTGTCTGTGTGAGATTTGTTGAGTTTTTTTTCTTTATTATTCCTCTTAATTTGGTCCTGGTGTATTACTCCGAAAAATAGAAAAATAAAAAACGGTTTTTCTTTATCACTGTGAATAATTTTGTGGCAATTTAATAAAATAATAAAATTTGGTATTTAAATAAACTAACACAATGAGTGAACGTAAGTAAATTAAATTAAATTTATTAATTATTAAGTCAATCAAAAAGTGACACAAGCGATTCTGTTTTTTATATGATAAAAAATTCTTGGAATAAAAAAAAACGTTAAATAAATTAATAAATTAATAAATAAATAAATTTCTTATTTATTTTTCTAATTGTTATATTAATAATAAGGATAAAATTAATTTGTTTAAATATAATTTGAGCTATTTGTTAATGACTTGATAAAACCAATGACAAATGGTATTTAAGCTGTAAAAATAAATTTAAAAAATGTTTACTTATTAGCTATTGAGATAAAATTTTAACAATTGATTTTAAAGTTTCAGCAGCTGATGAATTGGATGAACAATATCAAAAACAATATCTCAATTTTTTATTTGAAAAATCATCTTTACCTGAATTTAAAAATCTCAAAACATTTGAAGAATATTTTTATTACAGTTTAAATAGTCTCATTGAAGAAAAAATAACATTTGAAAGACTTGAAAATGGTATACCTAAAATTAAAAATAACACTGATGCATTGATGTATCGTAATTCAAGTTTTGATAAATATAAATTAGCAGAAACACGTGATCTTGATGAAATACTTGAAGATTGTACAAAAAGTATTGCTTATGCTGAGCCAAATAGTCCTGAATTTGTTCAGTGCTATATGAATCGTTCATCAGCATTATTAAAATCACATTTATATGACGATTGCCTCAATGATATAAATTATATTTTCACAAATATTAACATAAATGATTCACAACGAGTTAAATTACTTGTTAAAAAATCACAATGCTATGAAATACTTAGATATCCAGCCTCCGATATTGATCATTTAAAAAATGAAATAAAAATTATTATCAATAAATTAAAGGCTAATGATAAAAATAAAATAAATGCATTAGAGTATTTAAATATTGCAACAAACAATATAAATAAAGAACCATTTAAAAAAATTTTAGTCAATGAAAATGAGGCAAATATTTTAATTAAAAATAACAAAATCATTGGTGCAAGTGATGCAATTAAAATTAGCTATTCAAATGAATATGGTAGGCACATTGTTGCAACAAGAGATATTAAACCAGGTGAAGCAATATTATTACACAAACCATATGCAAGTTATCTTGTTGAAAATGGAATTTATCAATTTTGTTCATACTGCATGAAACAAACATGGTCATCAGTACCATGTAATCATTGTGTTCATACTGTTTATTGTTCAGATAAATGTCGTGATTTTGCTTGGTCTGAGTATCATGATATCGAGTGTAAACTTATTGAAGTTTCAAGTGAATGGGGACTTGGTGAAAGACCAATGCTTGCATTAAAAATGACAATATTAGCTATCAGAGAAGCTAAAAGTATTGAAAATTTAGAAAAAAAATTAATAAAACTCGATGAAATAACTGGTTAGTATTAAAATTTTTCTATTAAATTATTATTATTTTATAAATTTATTAATTCAATTAATTTTATATTATAGATCCACTTGAAAAAGGCTTGACAAATGGAATATTTGATCCATCAAAATATACAAGTGTTTATTCATTATTAACAGGCATTGATAAAAAACGTTCTGATCAAATATTTCATTATTCAAATGTTGCTGTTATACTTGTCTATTTACTTGGTACAAGAACAAATTTTTTAGGCTCAAAAATAGAAAAAAATTGTCGAGATATATATAATATTAAAAATTTAACATTTATTGGTAAATTATTGTTACAAAATTGTTTAATTGTCAAGACAAATGCTTGTTCAGTTGGTGATTATGAAAATGAATTAGATTTTGATGAACGTTCAATTGGAATATTGCCAACTTTGGCAATATTTAATCATGGATGTTTTTGTAAAACATCAAGATATGAATTTAATGGTAAAATATCATTACAATCAACATGTATAATTGAAAAAGGTGAACAAGTATATGTTAATTATGGAGAAACATTTGAATCATCACCATCATGTCAACGTAAACAATCAATTGAATTAAAATATAATTTCAATTGTAAATGTAATGCTTGTGATGATAATTGGCCAGCTGATTTATCAACATTACCAGTTATGTCAATACCTGATGTTATTGCTAAAAAGCTTATTGATGTTTACAAACTTTATCATACCGAGCTGAGAACTGATGATGATGATGATAGTGTTATTTATTTTGATGACACTATTGATCGTATGAATATTAAAAAACAACTTGTTGATGTCATTGAAGAACTTTATCCTCATGTTCGTCATCCATCACCAGATTTAATAACGATCAAGATCCACTCGTTGGCAAACACTAAATTAGTCTTTAAACAAATCACTTTTATTTACAACAAAAAACAACATTTATTTACATTTTTTTTTTTTTTCTTTTTCTTTTAATTTTAAATATTAATAATCTTGTACCCCGAAAATATTTATAACTTTTTAAACAGCTTTTTTTAACTCAAAATAAAGATACATTAAATGATACATTGTTTATAATTATTAATAATTAAGTGTTTTTTTTTTTTTTTTTTATTGCAACAGACAATTATCTTACCGACAAGTTAGTATCCAGTCATATAACCTTTCTATTTTTTGTTTTAATGTTGCTCATGCGTTCACAGAGTTTAAAAATTAACAACAAATAAATTATTTATTTTTAATTTTGACACAGTTATTAACGTTCTTTATATCATAAAAAAATTTGGCAATTATTTTTATAAAGAAAAGCAAATAGACACTTTGGTTATTGAGTGTTTTTTTTTGGGATTGTTTTTTTGTTATTTTTACTTTTTATTGTAAGTATCTTTCTTTTATTATTAAAAAACAACAAAACATAAATGATCAAATGGAAATTGTCTAAACGTAAATTGTTGTACGAAAAAAAAAAAAACATTATTCATTCATTTGTTGTACATTGTTTTGTTTTGTTTTTTGGTTGATGAAAAAAAAAAATTGATGATGAAACTATTGGAAATTTGATGGAGTCTTTAATGTCTTCTTTCAGAAACAAATAAAAATTGGGTTCATAAATGAATAGCAATGAATAGTATTGGAGAACCTTGCAATGACATTAAAAAACAATATGATGCATGTTTTCAATCATGGTTTTCTGAAAATTTTTTGAAAGGTGACACGAATGACTCCATGTGTGCTCCAATATTTCAAGTTTATCAACAATGTTTAAAGGTAATTTATGATTAATATTATTATTAATTATTTACAGGAATAATAATAATTGTTTATAAATAATTATAAACAATATGGAACGTTGCAGTGAGTTAAAAAAAACCTATGACGATTGTTTTAATGTTTGGTTTTCTGATCAATTTTTAAAAGGCAATTATGATGATTCAATTTGTGCACCATATTTAAAAGTTTACAAAGAATGTGTTGAGGCGAGTCTCAATCAAACAAAATAAATAATTATATAAAAGATTAAATTAAATGCATACTGTTAATTCAAATATGATATTAATCATTCTTTTTATTTTTAGCAAGCAATGAAGGAGCAAAAAATTGAATTGAAAGATATCGAAATAAATCATCTTGGAACAAAAAATGATAAACCATCTAGCTAACAATTATTAATTTATAAAAATGTAAATAACCAATTGGATAAATAATAAAATAAATTTATGTTGAAACATAGTGAGGCCACAAAATTGTTAATTATTTTGTTTTAAATGTTTATTTAGCCATTAAGATATATAAAAGCGATAAAAATAATGAATGAAAATATTGAAAAAAATACTTTATACAGCATAAAAAAAAAAAATCAGTTGATGCATCTTCTTCTTCTTCTTCTTCCTCTTCTTCACTTGATGAATCTTTCTTTCCTTTTTTAGCTTTTTTATCATCAGCCTGAAAAATATATTTTAAAATACAAATTATTAATAATTTAATTGATGGATTATTATTTTTGTTTTAAATAAAATTATCTTACTGGTGCTGGACGTTTTGTTGGTTTCTTTTTCTTTTCTTCTTCACTTTCATCATCACTTTTTTTTGCTGATTCCTAGAAAAATATAAATACAAAAATAATTATTACAAACTGAAATCAATATGGAAATAAAGAAAATATTTAAATGGATAAAATGAATTACTTTATCATCATCAGAACTGTCATCATCACTAATGTATTCTTTGCTTTTAATTGATGATTTACTAATTGTTTTTGGTGATACTGAATCTTTTTTCTTAGTAACTTCTTTTTTCTTTTTATCAGCTTTATTATCAGTTTTGATTTTATCTTTACCACCACCATTTGCTTCATACTCTTTCATGGCTTCAGCATAATCTTTTTTTAATTTATTTGATTTTTGTTCCCATTCTGTTTTATCTTTTAATTCTTTCCAAAGTTCACCACCTTTTTTGGCAATTTCAGTAACACTTATACCTGGATTGTCTTTTTTAATTTGTTCTCTTGTTGCATTTAGCCACAACATAAATCCAGTTGCTGGACGTTTTGGTTTATTTTCATCTTTTTCTTTTTTTTGTTTTCTTGGTTTACGTGGTTTTTCAGATATTGTTTTAGCACTTTTTGATTTTTTTTTGTGTTTTTTTTCTTTTTTATTACCACTATCACTACCACCACCACCAGATGCATCTGATCCAGCATCACTGTCTTCAGATGTTGCTGGATTTGAATCATATTCTTCAGCAACATCACTTTCATCTTGGGTTGGATTAAAATCTTCATCAGTTGATTCATCATCTGAATCTTGTCCATCATCATCATCATCATCACGTTCTTTAGCTTCAGCTTTAACTCTTTCTAAATATGCATCAGGTTCTTCTTGATCACTATCTCTAAAGTCATTATTATAACCATTACCTTCACCTTTACCACGATTTTTAACACGTAATTTTTTATTTGTTATAAAATCATATAGTTTTCCATATTCTTCTTTTTCAATTGAACTAAATGTATGATTAACACCAGATGTTAGCTCAATTTCAAAATCAAATGAACGTGTTGAACCACCACCACGTGCAAAATTAACACATGATATTTCCTCAAAACGTATATGTATTGGTGGTTTATGAACATATATAAAACCACGTTCAAGTGGATATAAAAAACCAGCAGCAGCTTTATATGAACATCCAATTGCTGGTGTATTTGAATGACCAACAAAATTACCAGGTCCAGTTAATTTACGATTGATAATAACTTTCATAACTTTACCAAGTACTTCATAAGTTGGTCCTGTTTGTTCTTTTGTTAATTTATTATCATATTTTTCTTTTAATTCTTCATCAGTAAATGGTAATTCAATTGATGTTTCATCATCTTGATTAAATAATAATACAAGATAATGATAACGTGTTTGTCCTTGTTTTATTGGTGGATCTAAACTAACAACAAAAAACATTTGCCTATTGTCTTTGTGTGGTAATAAAAATAAACGTAAAACAGTTGACATTGGTATTTTATAATCAAATGTTTTACCATGAAGTTGAAAAAATGTTTGAAATATTTTAATATCATAACGACCACGTGGTGTAAGACATTGAATTTCACGAAATATAGCAATTGCATCACCACTAACACTAATAACTGATGCTTTTTCCATAACTCTATCATGAAATTGTTGAACTGGATCTTGATCAACTGAATCACTTGTTGGTATATGAAAACGCATTTCCATTAAACTAACTGGTGCATCATCATTTTGATGAAATTCAAGTGTCACTTCATTTTTACCAGTTGTACATTGTGATACATCATGAAGTGGTATTTCAAATGCTGTATGTGAACCAACATCAAAACTCAATACAGAACCATTAAATTTTGCTGTTCCCCAATTCCATCCCTTTAAACTTAATTCTTTTTCCAACATGTCTTTTTTGTAATTTGTTGAAAAGAATTTTGCTATTTTATCAAGATCTGATTCTTTGAAGCCACGATAACGATGAAGTAGGCCATTTTTTAAAAATATACGAAGACCCCATGTACCAACAAATTTTTGATAATTAACCATTTCCATATCATTGGCTGACAATTGTTCAACTTTTCCAGTTTTTTGATTTTTAAATATAAGATGTTGGTCTGTGAGTTTCAACCGACCTGGTGTCTAAATTAAAGTAATTTATTTATTATTTATGATTAATCAATACAAGTTTTATAAAACAAAAATTGATTGTAAATAATATTTACCATTGCTCCCTTAACCTCGCCATAAATGTCTGGGTATTCCAAGAAATCCATTTTTCTTTCAACAATTAAAAATAATTGTATATTATGGATAAATTATTTATAATTTATTGACAACTTTATAAATTATATTTGACAACACACTAGACAACAGCAATATTTATCATATAATTTAACAAAAAAAAAAAAGCAACGCTTGCTGATGTTCACTGATGTTGCTGTTGTTGTAAAATGAATGACATATGCAATGAAGTGAACAAAAAAATATGAAATCCCGCCGGTTTTTCTGTTATGTTATATGTCAATGTGTATGTTATTATTGTTGTTAAAAATCAGTTTCAATTAATTAAAACTGTTTTAAATATTAAAAAAAAAAAACTAGGAGTGATTGATTTAATTGGTCATTTTATTTGATTTTCTATTGATATAATATTATATTAACAATTAATTGTTTATTTATTGACTGGTTTTTTTTTACCGGTAAAAAAAAAATATTAATATAGTTAGTATTTCTACCGGCAGATAGTGCAGCTCTGGTTTTCTATTTTTCCGGTTGTTTAAAAGAAGAAAAAATTTAAAAAGAAATCTAAAACCCGAATAATAATATAATGTATGAAACATATTATTCAGTTTTTATTATAATAATCCGAATAGTTTATCAAGAGAGAATTAATCATGACACAGGTTTATCAATTATTATTATTTATTTATTTATTTATTTATTTTTCAGAGCGAACAAGAGTTAAGATATTTTTTTTTTTATTTATTTTTTTCATTTAAAACATGTAAATAAATTATTTATATATTATTAACGAATATAAAAGAAATTAATGATTCATATTTTATGCTGTGAAGCCAGTTATAAACAGCTTTTACAAAAATTATAAAAAAAAATTAATTGGAAGAAAATGGATTTTTTTTTTCATTTTTTATTTTCATTATTTTTTTCTTCTTTTGGCACAAAATAATACTTGAAATTTTTTTTTTTCCATTTAATAATCACGTTTATATAATTATCATCTCACATATTTTCATTGTCTCCATACATACATTTAAATTCATATAATATATACACACTCTCACAAATTTTTTTATTTTATTTAAATTTATTAACTATTTTATTTTTTTTATTAATTTTTTGTTTTTCTTTCTTGTGATTATCATTAATAATATATTTTTTTTCTAACAAATGCATCGAATGACAGTAAATTGCTACAGGGATACTCAATACGTGTATAATACTTAGAAATAGAAATATATTAAAATTGCAAAGTCATATCATTATATTGTGGTATTTTTGTGTTTTTTTTTGTTTATTATTTATATTAATATTTATTATTAATATTTATTATTATTATTATTATTTTACGAGTCACTGTAAAGGCTTTACGATTTTACTTGTGACATTTTTTTTTTTCAATTATCATTTTGTTCTTAATGTTACGTCAATAAAATTCGTGTAAAATTAAATATAAAAATGATAATTATAAAATAATTAAATTAAAAAATTATTTATACTCAAAATTACAGCATTTATTCACAAATATTCATTGATTTTTATTTTTTTTTAAAATTTTTTTCATAATATCAAACACAATTCTTGAATATTTATTTATATATGTACCTATTTATATATATTTTTTTCTTTTTCAAATAGAAACAATTTAATGAATAATAATTATTACAGTTAATAACATAATTATTATTAATAATAATAATTGCAAAATCTTTTTCCTTTTATTATTATAAATATATATATGACATATACATTTATATAATTATTTTATAATCGACTCGAAAAAATTTGTTGCAAAACGTATGAATATTATTTTCATTTTGTTTATTAACTAATTGTTGTTGAAAAAAAATTTTGACAAACATTATTTGTTTACCTATTTGTTGTATTATTTATTTCAATCATCAAATATTTATTTCACAGCTTTTATTTTTAACAATAATAAATTAAATTCAACGATATAATAAATAAATAAATTATTAAATATTTTAAATAAACAAATAAGCCATTTTTTTAAATATATATATTGAGTTAATATTAATAATAATTGTCAGAGGACAAATAATTATGAAAATGACTTTCGATTAAGTTTATTATATGTCTGTGCGAATAATTATGATAACTCGTTTTCTTAATTAATAATTTTATTGATAATTAATATTATTATTTATTTACTATTAATAATCATTATTATTGTTGCTAGTTTTTTTTTTAATTTAATTTATTTATTTTTTGTCGTTTAGAATTGGACTCATTGTCTAATATCTTTTTATTTATTCTTTCGTTTTAAAGATAGGGCAGTGTTTTGGACGGTTACGGAAATAATCCGTATACCAAATAATGTTTACTACAAGTATATTAACTATTTAATAAATACATGTTTCAACAACCGTCATTAGATCTAAATTTAATAGTGATTTATTCTTTTTATCATTATTTTATTTTTCTATATAATTACCCTTCTTTGAATATTTTTTTTTCTTTTTTAAATATAAACTGCTAATTGAAAAAAATTAAAATAAATTAATTAAACATTAAATATGATTGTGTAAGTGTGTGTATTTTTTTTTGTTTTTTTTTTTTTTCATATAAATTAATAATAATTTGAATAATAACAATAAATAAATATAAATTTATTTAAAAACTTAAAAATGAAATATATAATTATTAAAGTCTGTCCTCTTCTTCTTCTTCTTCTTCTTCTTCCTCTTCTTCTTCATTATCTTCATCATTTTCTTCAGATTCTCCTTTATATGCTGGATGTTCACTGATGGCATAATAATTGCCATTAAAAAGTACTCCAAAATCATGAAGTACATCACCTCTTATAACTGCTTTAATTGTCCAATTGTAACATTCTTCACTTTCACTTTGTCTATCAAGTCTTTCAACATCTAATATTTTTGGTCTTAATCTTTCCAATATAATACCAATATCTTTAATACTTAAATGATGTTTTTGATCATTAGTTAATTGATCAACTAATAATAAAAATTTTTCTGATGTTATAACTTCATCTTCCATTATTGTATTTTCAGTTTCTGATTCTGAGCTATCATGTTGTTGTGATTGTTGTTGTTGTAATTGTTCTTGATGATGATGATTATGATGATGCATATGAAAATTTGTATTTCGTGATGATGATTCATCATCAGTTGTATCACGAAATCTAACATGTCCTTTGCTATTACCACTACGACGTGTACCATCTGATAATGATGATGGCGGTTGTGGTGATGGTGTTTGTGTTTGTGTTTGTTGTTGTTGTTGTTGTTGTTGTTCACGTTGTTGCATTAAATTTGGATCTTGTATTGGTGATGTTGCAACTGATTTATGTACAGCAATACGTCTACCTTCTTCATGTAATGCACAACAATGAAAATCACATTCTGATTGACCACCATCAGTACCATTAACTGGACTACCATTACGTACTGGTTGATGTATTCTACCTGAACATTCTGGTGTATGTATATGAATTGTTGTACTTTCAAATGAATTTGTACCTTGTTTAACAAGACGTCCAGTCATACCACCATGTTGTTGTTGTTGTTCACGTAATAGTTGTTGTTGTCCAGTTGATGATGTTATTATTGAGCTATATGTACCATTACCATTATTTATTGTTGGATTTATAAAATTTTTTTGTATCATATCATCATGATTAATGACAGTTATTTGTGGACTTGAATAACGTTGCTGTAATAAATCATTATTAATAATGTTATTTGTTGTTGTTGTTGTTGTTTTACCATATGCAATTTTATCAATACTTGTTTCAATAACAAGTGATGGTCTTTGATTTAATAATTCTGATTTTTTAATTGGTGAATATTTTGTACCACTTATTGATGTATCATTTTTAGATTGTAGTACTGTTTGTTGTTGTTGTGAATATTGTTGATTTTGTGAATTATTTTGTTGTTGTTGTTGTGAGCTTTGTGAATTATTTGTATTTGTACGTTGATCCCAGTGTAGTACAACAGTAACACGTCCTTTATTATCCATAATTTTCCATGAGGGTGTTTCATCATGTAATTCAAGTGCATGAATTGTTTCACACACAATTTTTGGTATTGCTGATATGGCTAATTAAGAAAAGAAAATGAATGTATATATTAATTGTAATGTTGAGTAATTAATTGTTGTTTTATTTTTATTACCTGCTCGTATTATATCAACACCAGTTGGACACCATCTTTCACCATTTCTCAGTAATAATAATATTGTATTATTTGATAGTGTTTTGAAATACTCACCATCCTCAACTTGTGTACCATCTGATTCTAATACAAGACTAACATTTTCAACTGATGGAACACCCAATTTTTCTTTACCTGTAATCATTTTTTTGATATATTAAATTTACATTTTATTTTTTAATTATTGTGTTAATTATTTTATTACCTCGATGAAGTAATTCTTCAAAATTGCTCACAACGAGTCCTTTTCTTACGTTACGCCAGCTGTCCCATATTTTGAAAGGTCTTTTGCTCCGCAACTCCTTTAAATAAATTTTTTTTTTCATTAAAATATTATTAATTATATTTTTAGAAAAAAAATATACACTAAATCCTTGGCCTAATCATTAATTTTATAAGCTATAAAAAAAAATAAAAAAAAAATTATAAATGCAGCATGAAAGCTGATAATATAATTGTTCGAAATGTTTAGTCGAGTGTTTTTATCGGGTCAATGGAAACTTAATTTACCCTGAATCATCTGCTGTGTGATGTTTCTATCTATATCATATATTTTTTTTTTTTTCATTATTTATTTATTTTTTTTTACACTGCTCAAGACAATATAATAATTAATTATATAATTTTTTTGATGAAAAAAATTTTAAGAACGTATATAGAACCACATGTATTATAATTTCTAAACGTTCATAAGTAAGACAATTTGCTATTATTCAATAAAAAAAAAAAATATTTATAATATTCAATAATTATAATGCATTTTTTTTATTTTTCCTTTGAAAATATAGTTGTGTCTGACTATTCGGCGACACCCTCTACTTAACCACGACCTTTTCTACTTAACACCCCCAAAGTAGAAACATCACTTGAAAGACTAAAAGTCAAATAAATAAATATCATAAAAAAGATCTTTTTTTTTTTTAAATTTTGCTAATTATTTAAAAATTTATATTTAATTTATTAGTTATGACTTATTATTATATATTTTTCTTTGTTATTAAATTCGGTTTTTTTTTGCAAATTTTTAAACGTTATGTTTTAACAATGGAATTTTATATAATAAGGGATGGATGAAAAAAATAATAAAATAAAAGGCGTCGTCAGGATAGAAAAGAAAACGGCGTCCAAGTGGCAGGTCCCCGGATGGGTGGTATGCGTTATCGAACCAGAGACGAGAAACGGTTACGTACTACGAGCATCCTCGTTTTACTCTTCCTCTTTTACCGTCACCCTCTTTTTTTGCCTTTTCCACCCTTTTAATACACAGTAGCAGCAGCAAGCAGCAATACCTCGTGCCTTGGCTACTGCTGCTGTTACTGCTGCTACACTACTGATGATGCTGATGCTGCTACTGCTGCTGTTGACCCACCTACACCACCTACACCACCTACACCACCTACACCAACCGGCATTTATTTATTTATTTAATTTTTTTTTTTATTTCAACCCCTCTACCTTTTATCTCCTTATTATATACCATCCAACTTTAGATAAAAACAACCCCAACTATTTCAAAGCTTTTATTCTTCTCATTTTAAACATAAAAAAAAAACCATGACTTTTATTTGGTGAATTAAATTTATATCGAGTTAATGAAAACTAATAATAATATGATAAAAAAAAAAATAAATAAAAGGTTTAAAGATATAATAAAAGCCAAAGCCAGAAGGTTTGATGCAAAATAAGGGATCAAGGTAAAATTATGTGTTTAGATTGCAGCAGCTACTTTTCAACAGGGTGGTGTTAAATTTATTTTAAAAGCGCATGCGTTTATTCAAAAATTATGGTCAAAATAATAACAAAAAAAAAAATAATACTGACCTGATTCAATAAATTTTCAAAAATTAATATTATAAATTTATAATAATAATTATTAGTCTAAAAAAAATGATGTATTTCATTGGTTTTTTATAGATTTAATTAATTTTTAATTTAAAAAAAAAAAAATAAAATAAGCAACAAATAATTAATGGAGTTTTATCAAAAAATATAAAAAAGGATATAAAAATAAAATATATATAAAATAGGGTCACAAGCCGAAGAAGGTTGGTGTCCCCGATATCCTAGACCACCCACACCCTCTTTTAACTACCCATCCCTTGATTCTCCCCGGACTTTCCTCCTCCCGGACGTTCAATCAGGGAACTCGAACGACCGTCGTGTCACGGGGTCATCTACCAGGCACGACAAAACTAGGTCACAGCCAATTTTTATTTCAAATATTTTTATTAATTATAACTAATTTTAATTATTTAATTTTATTTCATAGCAAATATTTATTATTATTTTTTTAAATTTATATATTTTAAAAATTAATTTCCACCATAAACAATGTAAAGAAAAACTAAATAATATTTATATTGTTAATAATATTGTTTAATAATTAATAAGAAAAATAAAAAACAATTAATAACAACATACTTCTCTTGCCATTACGTCATATCCCAGCAGGGTCAAGGGATCGTCCCACTTTGGCACGTTCTAATGTTGTTGTTGTTTTGTTATTATTTTTTTTTAAATAAATATTTATATCACTTTAAAATAACACTAATATGTTAAACAATTATTCATATATTTTTTTTTCAACACCAAACAAAAGGTTCACAAATACTATTTGTTTTATTGATAGAAAAATTGAATTGTAATTTTTTTCTAAATTTTAAATTCACAGTATAAATTTAATTAGTGTTATTATATTTAATTTATGTATAAAAAACACCCACACATACACACAAATATAAGGGTTAAAATCACAGTTAAAAATTAGAAAAAAGAAAATTTTTAGAGCTTTTCTGTGTGTATTTGACGAGAACGACGACAACGACAATGCCGCCACCAAACACAATCATCAAAGCACCGGCAGTGAAGATGGCCAATCACCAATTAACACAAGATTAATTTATAATAATAATAATAATTAAAATTTATTTAAAAATAATATATTTTTAATTTAAAATAAATAGAAAAATATCATCAAGTTAATTTTTGTATTTTTTAAATAAATAAAATATTATATAAAGTTAATTAGTCAAATATAAAAAGATTTTAGAATATTTAATTGATATAAATACTTTTATGTGTTTAGTGAATTAATTTTTATTAAAAAAATTAGTTTGCTCAGCAACCTTTGCCACTACTGCCACCAACACCACCGTTTTTTCTATCTAATTTGGTTGCAGCAGCAGCGAGAAGCCGCTGTCGTCAAAATTTAATTAATTTAAATTATTCAAATTTTTTTTTCACTATGATTAATTTATGCAATTATTTTTTATTTTTTTCCAATACACTAATTATTAATTTATAATCTTGTTAATTTTTTCATTTATGTTTGATATATTATTTGTTAATTTAAATTTTTATTTATTATCGTAATTAAGGGTTGTTTTTAAAGGGTGATTGACTTGATAAATAATACCGCACCCTCTCTTTTGAACAACCTGACACTTTGTTGGTGAATATATTAACGGCTACCAAAATAATACTCCACCATTTGATTTAATTTTTTAAAATTATTTCTTACCGAACAAATTAAAATGATAGTTTTAATTATTAAAAAATATGAAACAAAAAATAATAATAAATCAATAAAATCATTGATCTTCAATGAACCACGTTAAATTTTGAACAGATAAATTATTATTTCACATCAATTTTTAATTCATAAATAATTATCACAAATTATCATTATTTTTCTATAATTTTCTTTCACCATTCAATTACTTAATCCAAATAAAACTTTCACAATAATTTTAATTTTTCTTTATTTATTTTAGCTTTTTAAATTGAAATAATTAACAAATATATATTCTTTACTTATTTATTATGAAATAACAATAATTATTCAATGATTTATTTAAAATTTATTAAATAGTCTACTGGCCTAATTTCAATCCACTCTTATAGTCTCTTTTTTTATCACTCCTGTCTTATAAAAAACTGAGAGAAACCGGTGATATTACTGCGACGAATCCACAATTTCTGTAGATCGATCCCACCGGGAGCACACATTTACAAATAATTATTTAAAATGTATATATATTGTACTTTCATCCCTTGTTTGTTGTATTTTTGTGCATAGAAAGACAGAGAGAAGAAGAGAAAATAGTGAATCCTTTGGTTGCTGGCGCAGTAGCAAAACTTTTCATCAAAAAAAGCTCAATGTGGATTCAAATTTTTCGAGTTGATAAAATAAATATTTTCTATACCGATGGATGGTTAAATAGCCGATATAATAACAACAGCCAAATAAAAATGATGTCATTGTACTATTTTTAATGACGTGTGTGTGTGTGTGTGTGTCGTATGTGATATTGTTGTTGATGAAAATTAGAAAAAATAAAAAGGTGACATGCCACAGGTGCGATATTGTTTCATGATGCCTCGGTGTTTTTTATTATTACTGTGATATGCATTTGTATTTGTATAGATGATAATTATGATATCAATATATTTTACATGTGTATGTACATTATTGCATTAGTGTAATAATATGTGTTAATGTTAGACGTGATAAACCGTGATAAACATTGGGTTTCATCGTGAACTACTGGAGTAGACTTGTGTAGTGGGTCAATCAAGAACAATCAAGAAAAAGAAGTCTGTCGGCTATTTTTTTCATAGAATTTTGAAAAATTTATACTTTTTTTTATTTTTAATTTATAATATTATTATCACAATAATTTATCATTCAAATTATTTGTTGATATTTGTTGTTTTTTTTAAAGCTATTTTTATTTTTTCGAAAAAATAATATATTAAAAATGGCAATGCACAGTGAATTAGTTGGCATTGATGATTTTGTACTTCTTGATGAAATAACTAATGAAAAAATTGTTGAAAATTTACGAATAAGGTAATTTAATTTTTTTATAATATTTTACTCTTATTCAAATTTTATTTACTTGACAAAACGTGTATTTTTTTTTTTCTTTTTTCATCTTTTTTTTATATTTTTTTTGCTCTTTTTTATTCATTTTTATTTATTTAAATAGATATTTTATGTATTATTGTTAATTAAATCATGGTTTATAGTTTATTTAAAATAAAAAAATAAAATAATTTATAAATTATGTTACATTTATGAGGCAACATCCAGTTATAACTGTTTGAATTATTGTTATTTTCTTTATTCTATTTGAGGTCAGTAAAGCCATTTAATTTAATTTAATTTTATCATTTTTTTTTTCATTTTTATATTTAATTATTAAATAATTTATATATATATATCTATATTTACAATTTTTATCATCAAGGGCGTGGCTATATTTACATTTTGATAAAATAAAATTGTCAATTTTTTTTTTTTTCATTAAAATTGTGCAAAAAAAAAAACCAAACAAAATACATTTTATTATTTTAAAAAAAATAGCTTCAATATGTTTATGATTTAAAATCATTTACCATATGATTGTTATATTTTTTAAAATTATTATTATTACTATTTTTGTTATAATTTATTTTTAATATTTAATATTATTACAAGTGTTTGGCTGTTTGGATAAAAATGTTAACATGACTCATTCATCGATGTATTTTTTTTTTCACTTTTAACTATTCAATATGACTAAGATTGTTGTCATCATATAATAACAATGATAATATGTATAATTTTTGATTTTTTATTAACCATTTATCAAGAATAACATTGAAAAATAAAAAGCCTAGTTCGATAGCTTTTCTTGGAATATTTTTTGAACGTTATACTGAGACTTTGGTTTACAATAAATGATAAGCCCTTATCAATTGTAAATTTTTATTTCAAGTACTATGTTTGATAAGGTCCCTGATAATACTACGTAATAATATTTCTTTTTAAGATTTTCTGGTGGTAAATTTTATACATACATTGGTGAAGTTTGTGTAAGTGTAAATCCTTACAAAAGTACCCATGAATATGATCAAAATCACATCAATAAATATAAAGGTAATAAATATATAAAATATAAATTAAAATTTCTAATTAATTAATTATGTTATTATTTAAATTAATAGGTAGAGAATTATTTGAAAATTCACCTCATATATTTGCAATTGCTGATGCTGTACATCGACAAATGAAACAACAATGTCAAGATACTTGTATTGTTATAAGTGGTGAAAGTGGAAGTGGTAAAACAGAAGCAAGTAAAATAATAATGAAATATATTGCAGCAATAACAAATGTCAATGGTCAACAAGAAATAGAACGTGTTAAAAATGTATTAATACAATCAAATTGTATACTTGAAGCATTTGGTAATGCTAAAACAAATCGTAATGATAATTCATCACGTTTTGGTAAATATATGGATATTAATTTTGACTTTAAAGGTGATCCAATTGGTGGTCATATTACAAATTATTTACTTGAAAAATCACGTGTTGTTTATCAACAAAATGGTGAACGTAATTTTCATTGTTTTTATCATTTATTATGTGAAAAAAATTTAGATAAATATAATTTAATATCAAATACAAAATTATATAATTATATACAACATGGGAAGACAATAACAACTGATAGAAGTGATTTTAAAAATGTTAATACAGCAATGACAACACTTGGTTTTACAAATAATGAAATAACAACAGTATGGTCAATAATATCTGGTATATTACATCTTGGTAATATTCAATTTACTGTTGATTCAGATAATTTAATAATTGAAAATAATACATCACTCAATAATACATCAAAACAATTATCAATTAATAAAAATGATTTAAAAAATGCATTATTACAACGTACAATTGCTGCTGGTGGTGAAATAATGGAAAAAAAACATTCACTAAATGAAGCTGATTATGGACGTGATGCATTTTCAAAAGCAATTTATGAACGTTTATTTACATGGATTGTATCACGTATTAATGATTCAATTAATATTAATCATAATAATACCAATAAAAATAATAATAAATATTTCAAAGGGACACTTATTGGTGTATTGGATATTTATGGTTTTGAAATATTTGATTTAAATTCATTTGAACAATTTTGTATAAATTATTGTAATGAAAAATTACAGCAATTATTTATTGAACTTGTATTAAAACAAGAACAAGAAGAATATCGTAATGAGGGTATTGAATGGAAAAAAATTGATTATTTTAATAATCAAATAATATGTGATTTAGTTGAACAACAACATAAAGGTATACTATCAATTATGGATGAAGCATGTTTAAATGTTGGTAAAATAAATGATGAAATGTTACTTGAAGCAATGGATAAAAAATTATCAAATCATAAACATTTTAATTCACGTCAATTATCACCAATGGATAAAAAATTATTACATAAAATTGAATTTCGTATAAAACATTATGCTGGTGATGTTGTTTATAATATTAATGGATTTTTAGATAAAAATAAAGATACATTGTTTCAAGATTTTAAACGTCTTATGTTTAAAAGTAACAATTCAATAATATCAAAAATGTGGCCTGAAGGCTCACAGGATATTACTAAAACAACAAAAAGACCCTTAACAGCTGGTACATTATTTAAAAATTCAATGGTTTTACTTGTTAATAATTTAACAAGTAAAAATCCATTTTACATTAGATGCATTAAACCAAATGAAATTAAATCACCAGTTGTATTTGATACAGAAAGAGTTGAACATCAAGTTAGATATTTAGGTTTACTTGAAAATATATTAGTTAGACGTGCTGGTTTTGTTTATCGTCAACGTTATGATAGATTTTTGAAAAGATATAAAATGATTTCACAACATACATGGCCAAATTATCGTGGTTATAATGACAAAGAAGGCGTACAAGTACTTATGGAAGATAAAAATTTTACTCATGATGTTAAATATGGTAAAACAAAAATATTTATTAAATCACCAAATACATTATTTGCATTGGAACAAGCTAGAAGTAATCTTATACCTGGTATTGTTATATTATTACAAAAACAATGGAGAGGATATATATGTCGTAGAGAATATAAAAAAATGAAAGCAGCTATTGTTATTATTAATTATTTTAGAAAATATAAAATGAGAAAATATATTTATGATTTATATGGATTATTTAAAAATGCTAAAAATATGAAAGATTATGGTAAAAAATTAATATGGCCAAATGATAATTATTATGTACGTCATGTTGTTTATAAATTAAAAATGATTTATTCAAGATGGTATGCATGGATGATATTACGTAATATACCAATCAATGAATGGCCACAATTGAGACTTAAGATATCAGCAAATTGTGCATTACGTCCAAAACGTAAATTGTTTGGTCAAGAAAGAAGATGGGAGGGTAATTATTTGTCTAAAAATGATGAAAATTTACAATCAAATATATTTAATTTATCAATTAATAATTTACGTAATACTGATCATTTTAAAACAGTATTATTTTCATCATTTATTAAAAAAACAAATAAATATAATAAACAAGCTGAACGTGTATTAGTTATAACTGAACATGCTATTTATAAACTTGATAATATTAAATTTAAAAATATGAAAAAATCAATACCAATTATTGAAATAACTGGTATTAGTGTATCACCTGGTGCTGATCAACTTGTTGTTATACATTCAAATAAAGGAAATGATTTTATTATGTCAATAACAACTAAAGAAAATCGTGTTGGTGAAATTGTTGGTGTTTTAAGCATGAGATATTATCAGTAAGTTTTAATTATTTTTTAATATAAATAAAATTTATTATTAATTTGTTTATTTATTTTTTAGACTAAGAGGAAGTGATCTTCATGTGACTGTTGATACGACATTTAAATGTATGGTTGGTGGTAAAAGTAAATATTTACGAGTTGAAGTTAAACCAACAGTAACAACACCAACATTTTTAAAAGATGGTGATATTATTGTTTATGCTATTCCTCCGTCCGTTGATATTATTGATACTGGCATCAATGATAGACACCATTATCGATAAAATTTTATTTTTATTAACAAACAACAACAACAACAACATCATCAACATCACAATAAATTATTTACAACAATATTATTTTAATATTTTATTTAACATATTTTTAAAATGTACTTAAAAAAGGAAAAGGCAAAATCAAAAATGATTCAAATTTCTGCATAGACAGTTATATATTTTTTTTTTTTTTTTTCTACATATATAATTATTTACTTTATTATATTTTATTTCGTACATTTTTTTTTAATAAGCATAATATTAATATATATTTTATTATAATATACGTCATGAATTTATTTTCTAAATATATGTATATTTTTTTGAAGGTACATTTTTATACAATATTTATCTTATTGATATAATATATATAATATTGAACAACAAGTACGACATGTGCCATTAAGAAAATTTAATAATTTTGTGAAAGAAAAATAAAATTTTTAATAAATTATTAAACAGATGTTGAATCTTCATCATCATTATCATCATCATCTGAATCACCAAGACCATACAGATGACAAATATCTGTCTCTGACCAATTTGAATTAATAGCAACTTCATATTTATTTTCTCCAATATTACCAGTTGATTTAATACGTATCATTGTATTTTTACTTTTAACCTTTTTATCTTTACTCTCAATAATTTTTAGCTTTTCATCTTTAGTCAATATTTTTTTATCATTAATTAATATATTTTTTGTTTTATCATCTTTAATATTACTATTATTATTATTTGGCTTTAATTTATCATCATTATCAAGACATTTTTTTAGCCATTTTGGTGTATCACTAGTTGTTGAATAAACATGAGTTTTTTTCATATATTTTGGACTACTAAGTAACAATGGTGTTTCAGTTTCAATGACAGTTGTTATGACTTGTTCATTTTCATCAAAATTACTTTCTAAATATTTTTTTTTCTTCTCCATTGATACACTCAACTTACCAATAATTTTTTTAACATCATCATTTTTATCATATGTATATGAATAATGTCGTTGAATATGTTTAGGCATTGTTTTATCATCATCAATAATCTTATTAGTGTTATTATTGTTGTTAATTGTTATATCATTATTATCTTTTGTTTCAGCTATTTCTGGTATAATAATATCACTCAATAAGTCATTATCTTGATAATAATCATTTGATGTTACTGATAATTGTCGTAAATTACCAGTTATACTGTGTCTTTGACGTAATGGTGGGTCAAGAAGTCTACGTAAACTTGAATTACGTATTTCTGGTACAGACATTCTTTCACGTGTACTTATAATATTTGGTACTGATAATTTTTTTTTACATAATGACGTTGATGATGATTGTAAAATTGGTGATAAATATTTACGATCATTTGATGGTAGTAATGGTGTTGCTGTTGCAATAATAATACCTTCAAGGCTATCACTTGGTCTTCTATTGTTATTATTATTGTATTTATTATTTGTAACATTTAATAAATTATTATTAATTTGTATTTCAGATATTGGTGAACTTGCTATTGGTAATAATCTTCTTATTTTATTATTATTATCACTATTTAATTGACTATCTAAACTGAAACGTTGTTTTGGTGTACCAGCAATGGCACGTAGATCATTTTTAGTTTCTAATTCTGGTATTGAAAAACGATCACGATTAAAATTTTTATTTGTTATTGTAAAATCTTTTGATAAACGATATTTTGTTATGCCAAAATCAAGTTGTGATAAACGTTCACGTTGATTGCCTTTTGGTATTATTGGTATGAATTTATTTTGTTGTATTAATGGTGATTGTATGGTATTTATTGATTTTTCATTCCATGTTGTTAATAAACATGGTTGTGATAAACGTTGTATTGGTTGTTTATGAGGATAATAATCACCAGTAACAAGTGTTGGTTGTGATAATCTTTCACGTTTATATGCTGATGGTGGTAATTGTTGATTAAATAAAAAACGTGATGGTGATGTTGATGATAAACGACGATTTGGACTAATAATACTACAACCACTACCAGTTCTTGTTCTATATATTGTTGCATTTGAATCAATAAATGAATTAAAATTTGGTTGTGATAATAATCTATCTTCGTGTATATTAAAATTATTAATACTTGTATCACCAGAATTACGTAATGATGAATATGATAATTGTGATCTTTTATTATTAATTGTATTTATAAAATTAATACCAGAATAACTTGAATTAAGTGTTGGCTGTGAATAACGCATACGTCTATCATTTTTTTTATCATTATATGGTATTGTTAATGTTGGTAAATTTGGTTGTGAATAACGTGATCTTTGTGATGATGGTGAATAACTTGGTGGACATGTTGAACGTGTTATATCATTATATGTACATGAATCTTGTGATTCAATTGATGATTGTGATTGTGGTGGTTGTGGTTTTTGTATAACACGTACTTGGCTTATATGTAAATTTGGCTGTGATAAACGTACTTTTTTACCTGGTGATGGCTGTAATTGTGGTCTTTTTATGTGATCAATTAAATTTGGTTGTGATAAACGTATACATGGATTTGGTCTTAATGGACGAGGACGATTTAAATACCATAAATCCCTACGGGAATATGGCTCACATCAAAGTGCATCTTCTTCGCGTAAACGACGCATAAATACTGGACGTACATCTTCAAAAAATGTTGGTAAATCTAATTCAGCTGCACGTGCAATACCACCATCTTTACATTCAAGCCAATATGTATCCATTAAACCTTTTCCCTTTATTAAAAGAGAAAATGATGATGATGATATTTATTTAAAAAACAAAAAGAAAATACCTTGATAATTAAATTTAATGTTTTTTTTTTTTTTTTTACCTTGACATCAACAAGACCACGATGTTCAATTTTAAAACCACCAACAATATCAAGTGCTTTTTTCATTTCAAGTGATATATGAATACGTAATGCTTCACCAGTTGATTCCATTCTTGATGCTGTATTAACAGTATCACCAAATAAACAATAACGTGGCATTTTACTTCCAACAATACCAGCAACAACTGGTCCAGTATGTGCACCACTACGTATTTGTAATCTTTCACCAGGTCTTTTTGGTACTTGAAATACAGATGATGCTGCTAATAAATCAAGTGCCATTGTTGCTATTTCAGATACGTGTTTGTCACCTAAATATTTCATACAGAAACCAACTTTTTTAAATTATTACAATATTTTTTTATATTTATCTTAAATAATTACCATTTTTAACTGGTAAACCAGATGCTACCATATAAGAATCACCAATTGTTTCAACTTTGTAAACATCATAGCACTCAATTCGTGCATCGAATAATTTATATATTGAATTTAAAAATGTTACAACCTATTTTAAATTAATTTCAATTATTAATAAATATATAAGAGATGGTGGTCTGGACACCCTGTTCATTTTGGACCTCCTCTCCCTAACATAAATGTTTTTTTTTTTCTATTAACTTAAAAATTAAATTACCTCAAGTGGTGTATTTTCAGCAGCAATTTCTGTAAATCCAACAATGTCACTAAAATAAACAGTTACGTTTTCATAATACTCTGCTGGTACCTAGACAATAAAAAAATAATAAAAAAATATTAAAAATTTATTTATATATCTATTAGAAATTTTTTTTTTTTAGCATGCATACGCATTTGCAACCTGCTGCGTTTGTTTAAGCTGTTGTGCGACACTTGGTGGTAACATTTGAAATAATAATGTGTCACTTTTACGTTTTTCACGTTTTAATTCTCGTGCTTTTTGTGCAAGATTTGCAGCATACATCTGTCACAAAATATACAATTCAATAAAATCACAAAAATCAAATTAATTTATAAATAATTTATAATTATATACCTGAATTGTTGCAACTGCATTACGAACTAGTATTATTATTATTGGTGATATAACAAGTACCAATGCAACAATTGCTATACCAGCAACTTGTTTATTACTTGCATCTTGTAAATTACTATTAACATAATTTCTATAACAAGAAGAAACATCAACATCAATTAGTACATAATTTTAAATGTTTTATTTTAATTTTTTACCTAATCATGTGTCGTAATTCTCTTTGTAATTTTCGTAATTCACCAACATACATTGACATTGAATCAAAATAAGCAATTGCATCTTCAATACTTGGTTTTCTATTGATATTACGTAGAATTTCATCTCTCCTTAAATTATAAATAATAATTACTCATTTATTAATTATTAATTTCTTCAAAAAAAATCATGAAAGAAATAAAATAATAAAATAATCAAACCTTGCTTTAATACGTCCATATTCAGGCATTGTCTTAGTTAAATCATCATAAAGTATTTTAAGACTTGGTACATATGTTAATGATGCATTTAAAAGATCACGTCCAAGTGCTTCATGTCTAACATAATTAACATAACTATCACCAACAAGCATACCTCTGCCAAAATAATTAATTCCATAAACTGATGATATTCCCATACTCTCAATGCTTCTCAATAAATTTTTAAATGCAATTAAATATCTATCAAATAATTTTTATTATTAATACTAGCATAAAAATAAAATTTTCATATATTTAAATTCATTTTTAAATTACCTCCATACACCACTATTGTCGGTCTCTTTAATCTGATTAGTCAGTATGTCCAGCATTGCACCATTTACATTTGTGTACCACGACATGACTTCTGATATGGTACTTTCTTCTGGACTTATTCTTTGTCTATATTTTTTAAATAACATTATTAAGGTCAGTATTTATATAAAATAATCATTTTTATTTCTATCTAAATGATGGCAATGGAAAAAAAAATGAAAAAATGTATTTATTAATATGTTTGTGGGTAAAATATTATGGAATATGACGTAGTGGATGGTTTTTGTGTGTGTAGATAGTCTAGATGGTCGTTGATGCGATCATCCATGACAACCCCATTGCTTCTTTGAGTAAATTTATTACGCCAACATGAGTACCTATATTGCGGACATTCGTTGATTGGCTGTCACGCGTGGTGTCAGTTTAACTCGACCCAACACACCAAGTAAGTAAATAAATCGATTGATCAATATGACAATATTTCATATTTTTTTTCCTTTTTTTTTTGTTCTTGTAGTACATGGGTTGTTTTATTTTGCGAAAATTATTTACAATAATTTGATTGATGATTAGAGTTTCTTTTTTTTTTATCAATAAAAATTACCTGAATTCATCAAGACGAGCTTGAAATGCTTCTCTATTAACAACATCATAAATTTCAGTTTTAGTTTCATCTCTTGGAATTGATACGAGTGGCCATGTTGTCATATTTTTAAGTGTCTCATCAGTAGTAACATATCTTTGAGTTAAATTAAATCTTTAAAAATTATAAAAAACAATAAATATATTTATAAATTTAATTTATACAAATTTAAAAATGTATTATTTACCTTAATCTACTACCATTTGTATAAATAAAAAATGCAACTTCAGAACGTTCAAGTTGTAAACGTGTTACAACTTTACCAAGATCAGTTGCAATTGTTACCTAAAAAAAAAATGTTACAAAAAATACATAAAAAAGTATTATTAAAAGTACATAAATAAATTTTTAAATTATTAGAAAATGTTCCGATGATTAACAATCGTTAAAAGTAGTAAATTGAATAAGAAAAAAAATGGGTGTGCTTGTTTGTTGAGAGTACACACTTGTTATTATCATCATCATCATTATTAATTATTATTTTTATTAAACAGCTCAATGATATGAGAGACACACTTTGGCTAAATCGATCAAATGGGAGTTGGTTAGTTGGTTGTATACTATCAATCAATAGATATGAAATTATAATAATTTAAAATAAAACTTACTTGTGTTTCAATATCAGATACTTCTTGACGATAAATAAGTATATCATGTAATGTATTTGCTGTTTGTATAATTAATGCAAGAATTGGTATAAATGGCAGTATAAGCATTTGCATCAGTTGAATTCTTCTACCTCGTCTGTGAGTTGGATCAGTTGCTCTTGTCCAACAGGATTTTTTTTTAATTGATTTTGTTGTTGATACATCATCTGATGATAAACTACGTACTGAACTTGATTCAGCAATAACTGATCCATTTTGACGTGACATTATTTAATATTCTATTTTTAAAAAATAATTATTATTTTATTTTATTTCGTTTGGATGATAATAAAATGGTCATCAAGGTGATGTATAAATGAGCGATAAAAAATTTACATATGAACGAGAGAATAAAACTTTTTACAATTTATTTTTTTCAATATACTGAATATTGAATTTAATTAAAGTACTTTGATATTTTAATCTCAATAATATTCCCAATACACCTGTTGTGTTTTTTTATTTTTATTATTTTTTAATTTCTTTTGATATGGATGGATGGAGGCCTTTTAGTGGAGTAATATTTATTGAAGGCATTTTCAATCGTCCCTGACCCTTGTCATATCATCCCCAACCACATTTTATATATAATATTTTTCATTTTTTTATTTTATTTTCAATATTAAGGCTTCATTCTGTACCAAATGATATCAGTAAATCTTTTATAAAATAAATATATTTGTACATTTACGATGAAAACAAAATTACAAATATAAATGTGACATTTTTTTTTTCATCATTTATTGTTTCTTGTAAATTTAAAATTTTTTTTTTATTAATTTACTTGGATAAAAAATGTATAATAGAGTCGAATTAAAATAGAATATTTAAAATAATGATAAAAAAAATTGTACATTTTGTTGTCGCGCAGAAATTCCACGTGGAAAAATCGATTACTCCGCAAGCAACAAGTTAAATTAAAATCCTTAGAACTTGATAAATTTATTATTTTTAAATTATAAAAATAAATTTTTAATAATTATTTAACATCCAATAATAACTTACCTTAATTAAACAATTTTGTTGAACTTAATATTAATGATATCTTCAATCAAAGTCAATAAATATATTCAACTGAATTTAAATAAATAAAATTACACTTTTTTTGTTCGAATATTATAATTTTCATTAAATTAATTAACAAAAACGAATTAATTATTTGAAGAAAAAATCAATCGAATAAATTTGAAATGTAAAATTTTTTCCATCAACTTTGTAATTTGTTTTAATTTTAAGTTTAAATTATATTTTTTTATTGAAATTTTATTAAAAGAGTGGTGAATTGATGAAGGTATAATCGACAACTGAAGGTTGCTATCAAACTGTCTCTCTGTGTTGCTACCAAAAGTCCATAGACATATTTTTATATGAGCAAGGAAGAAGAGAAGTTTCTCTGGGTGGCGCAACCAACCCCTCTGATACACATACACACATCATCATGATCATCACAGAGAAATTACATCCACTACTTGCTGCTATTTGCTGTATCATCAAAAAAATTTCATCTCTTTTTTTCTCTTTGTAAGCAACAACAACAACACAAGTTTCCATCTCTTCATTTACGACATCTTCTATAATAATTATAGAGGCAAAACTACAACAAGCAACACTAGACAAAGCAACAAGAGACGATAAAAAGTATATATATATATGATAAAGGCAAAATAGATGTATTGGAAAACAAACCGGGTTAACGAATTTATCGTTTATTTTCCCTCCCTCGTTCTCACTCCTTCTGTTACATTAAATATTATTATACAAAGAGAAAAATATTTAACTTAATTTTCATTTTTTTTTTATGAAGATTGATACATGTAGTAACATGACATATAAAATAATTCAAATTTATTTAATTTCCTTGTGAAAAAATAAAAAAAAAATTATATAAAATTTAATTCATGCATTGATTTTTAGCTATTTTTTTTCTGTTTTAATTTTATTTTTATCTCATCATTTTGTTTGGCACATAGTCTACAATATTTTTTTATCAAATTGATGAATATTTATGAATAATTTTAATAATTATTTTTGTTATTTTCATGAATTTTTTTATTTGTTATTTGTATACACAAAAACAGTGTCAATATGTCCATATATTAATTTAATATTAAGAAAATTTAGATATTTATTTTTTTTCAAATCAAGATTGGATATATTTAGGATTTAATTTGTATTGTATTTATTGGAAAATTATTAATATCATGAAGTGGCTCTTTTAATTCATGGTCTTCTAAACTATGTATACTATGTTGTTCAGCACAATATTCTTGACCACATGCAATACATGCTTCAAAATGTGGTTTTATTGAATTACGAAGTTTCTGAAATAAAAGAAAAAAAAGTTAAAATAAATGATAAAAAACAAAATGTGTTTTAAATTAATTTTTTAATTAAATTTTAACCTCGATAAATGTTGTTCCATCTGATCTGATAAGAACATAAATTGCAAATGCTGGAATGCACATTAATGATAATGATGCTATTCCCCAGCCAATAGTTTCAGCCCACCATGGATATTTATATGCACCATTACCGTATGTTGGTGGCTCATAATCAATTAAACTAAACACCCACACTGACTGAAATATTATTTATTCATTAAAATATAAGCTAATTAAAGAATTACGTCTTTTTTTTTTTTATTTACCATTATTAATAGTGGAGCAGCAATTAGCCAACAGTAACGAAAATATAATGATGGTGCACGTCCAGTCATTTCTTTGACATTTTTTCCTAATCTTTTAACACCATAAAACCATGATATTGCAATAACTTCGAAAAATGCTAAAAACATTATTGATATTGATGCTGCATAATGATCAATTAATTGGAAAAAATATATTCCTCCCTGTTTTGAAAGATAAATAATAACTTTTTTGTTTATTATTATTTTATTTAAATTTTTTTTTAACAAACCTGAGTTACATTTGGTAGACCAAATGCAAATGAAACAACGCATATTATAAATACAAGTATTTCATGACATAATAAATTTGTTTTAACCCAATTTGGAAAACCATCTTGTATTGAAGTCACAACAACTTCTATGATTGCAAACTAAAATAAAAAATAAAAAATAAATGTTAATTTATTTTATTAAAGAACAAAGTGTTGTTTTTTAAAAAAATTACTTACTTGACTGTTGAGTGAAAGACAAAGTAGCATAAAAAAAAATAATACAGCCCATAATTGTGATGCTGGCATTTTAGCCATTGCTTGTGGATAAACAACAAACACAAGTCCAGGACCTTGAAAATGATTTATATTTAATTAATAATTCAAAAATAATATTAAATTATTTAATTACCATCAGATAATACAGCTTCAACAGACATATTCTGTTCCATGGCAATATTTCCAATAGTTGCAAATGCAAATATACCAACAAGTAAACAACTAAATGCATTTATAAATGACACAGCCATTGTATCGATAAATATATTATTATGAAATTTATTATAACTTGCAAAACATATCATTGAACCAAATGATATTCCAACTGAACTAAATATTTGTGCAGCTGCATTAACCCATACCTTTCATTAATCAACAATATAAATTATTTACTTCAAATATATAATTAATTTTTTAATAATAAATACCTTGTGATCAGCAAGTAAATGCCATCTTGGTCTAAAAAAAAATTGTAAACCTTTTTCAGCACCCTCAAGTGTCAATGAACGTGCCAAAAAAACAATTATTAATATTAACGGTAATGTTGCTGTTAAATATCTAACTTGTGATGATGATTTAATTGATTTCCATGTAGAAAAATAAACAATTATCCAAGCACTCAATAAACAAGCAAATATTTCCCATCTAATATTACCAGGCACTTCAATTCCTGTGCTTATTTGTAAAACTTTATTGCTAAAATGAAAATAAAATTATTGTTATATAAAAAATAATTAAATTAATTTTCTTTTTAAAAGTAATTATTACTCAAAAAATTCTTCAGATGGTGTTCTTGATGTGTCTGGTCTTGTTTTATTGTCACTTGATGAACCAGTCCAGCATGATTCAGTATTCCATGAATTATTACAACCTGCCCATGGATGATCAGCTCTGAATGCAGCGAAAAAATAATATATTGCATAAGCAATAATTACATTGTGATAAGTTGACATAAGAAATGATATTACAACTGATGATAATCCAGCACCTAATTTATTATTTATACTTTAAATTAATTTTCATTAATAATATTATGAAAATAAAGTTGAAAAAATTGACAATAATCTTTGTTTTTTTTTTTTTACCTTTTAAAAGAGGACAAATTTGTCCAAGTGCACCAATTGGTCCTCTACGTGTAAATTGTCCTAGTGCAAGTTCCATATATAAAAGTGGAATACCACATACAATGAGTATTATAAAATAAGGTACCAAAAAGACACCTGAAAATTCATATAAAATAAAATATAAAATACAATAATTATTGTTTGTTGAAGAATAAATTATACAAGGGCATAAACAACATGCAACAAGTGATGTTTAACTATAAAATTAAATAGTTGACATTGTATTCAACATATATATGTATAAAATATGTGTGTTACCTACAAATTTCAAAGTAACTCATTGTAACTACTCTAGAGAAAAGCGGACGTGGCGCAATATTCACTTAGTCAATACTTGGGAACTTGATACATGACCTTGTTTAGGATATAAAAAAAAATCTACAAGTTTTGAACTTGATTTAATTACTTGTCCATTAATTATTCTATATCTTTTTTGTAAAATAAAAAAAAAAATATCAAATTAATTTAAATCTTGTTTAAGTCAATTTATAAAAGCACATTACTAAAAACGTTGTTATAATTTTTGTCCATGATAATATTACATAGGTGTTGCAAAAAAAAAAAAAAACTGATTATATTCAGCCTTGAGATTTCACTGTGAATAGCAATCAAGTATTACGTTTTAAAATTGTTTGAATAAGTGATTTTGCCAATTTAAAAAAAAATATATATAAAATAAACCTGCATCCTTTGAATAATTTTTTTTTTTTTTTTTTTTTAATTAATCTACTGTCAATGAGATGAATGAATAAGGGTGTTTAAAATCATTTAATTAACTTACCTCCACCACTTTTATAACACAAATATGGAAATCTCCATACATTACCAAGCCCAACAGAATATCCTACACATGCAAGAACAAATTGCATTTTGTTTGCCCAATGTGGTCTTTTTAATGAACGATAATCATTTGCATCATCACCATGTCCATCATCAAAACTATCAGATGTTGATAAATCATCCTCAATTGGTCTGTCAAATGACATATCAATATGCATTTTAATTAAATATATTTTAGCATAATAAATGGACAATGTATCATGTGTTAAAGTTAAATTACAACTGAATAAACTAAGATTATATTTTACATCTTTAACTCAACAAGTTCCACAAGTACTTTTTCAGCTATTGACATGAAAAATTTACACATTTATCTAAATATACATACAATAATAATTCATGTATTTTTTTTTCTTCTTTTCATCAACAATTATTATGACACAATATTTGTATAAAGAAAAAATTATCATTTAAATAAAACAAACTTTAATTAGATTGAAAAAACTCACGTGGGTGGATGTACCATGTTGATTAGCTCTGATGGTGATGTTGGTACTCGACGAATTGTTAATTTTCTTCCATCAGATGATCCCATTCCAATTGATGCAAGTGATCTTATTGATACTGTGTCATAGAATGGTGTTGTTCTTATTGAATTATTTGTCAATCCAATGTCTGTTGGAGATGTTATTGATGACCAACTTGATGCTGGTTGATTTTGATGAGAATGATAATGAGGATAATATTGTTGATGATGATGTTGATAATTATTGTGATGTATCAAATGATCATCACCATTTGTTATATTTAATTTTAATGATCTCATACTTGGATATCTATATTGTTGTCTACCACAATAAAATTCACTTGATTTATTTATTTTACCACAACCATTTATTGAATTATCACGTTGAATTTTATTATTTATTGTTGAATCAATGTTACTATTGATTTTTGTATTATCATTTATTGAAATATTATTTTGACATTTATTTTGTATTGTTGAATTAATTTTATCATTTATTATAATACTTTCATTACTTAAATTTGTTGATGATTTTTTATTATTATTATTTGTTGTTGGTGCTTGTTTTGTTGTATCAATATTTGATATTTGAATAATTTTTTTATTACTAGAATCGAGTAATTTATTCTTCTCTTGATCTAGCTCTTCATCACTTTGACTTTCATCATCATATGAGTCTATTGAATCTCGCGTACGTTTATTATCTGTTTCTATATCTTCTGAACCCTCCTCTTCAGGCATTGTACTCATTTTACGTATATTTTTTTGCTTTATAATACGTGAATTATTATTATTACTATTTAATTGTTGAATTTTTAATTTATGTATATTTTTAGGATCCATTATTGTTATTTAAAATTTAATTTAACATAAAATAATATTATTTTGTCGTTTAAATATTTGTAATCATTTGAATGATTTAATTTTAAATAATATTATGAAACTCCCTGTTTATCGTTGTCGATTAACAAAAACCTTACTGCTTCAAGTGAATGTAGGTCAATTATACAAGTGTATAGAACTTATAAATGCTACATAAGCTGCTTAGACAACTTTAAAAAATTATTATAATAATTATTTATTTATTATTTATGTTTTATTAATTTTAATGATAATTTTTATGATTTTTTTTTTTATTTTATTCACAGCACTGTTTGTTTTTTATATAAATAATAATCACTGTTATAATATTTATTTTATACGCTGATGATTTAATCAATCTTATCACATTTTTTTATTGATTTTAATGATTTTTTAAATGTAAAATTAAAATTGTGCAAACAGGTGGTTCCTCATAACGCGTGATGTTGATTATTTCGTTGGCGAAATTATAAATCATCCGCTCAATCGAAATATTTTCATTTCGAAATTTTTTTCGATTGGAAAAATCTTTTTTAAATTTTACTTTTTTAATATTGTTTGTTATTAATTAATTAATTTAATAATATTACTTGATAATATAAAAATAGAAAAACAATATCAGCTGTTGATTTAATGTAAGAGAAACTTTTGACCGAACTGATCCGAATCATACCGAGTTTAAAGCAATCAACTTTATTTCTACGCTTTTTCTTTCTCATTATTTAATGACGTTTTTTTATTTTTTTTTATTTCATGTGTTCATACTATACAGCTGCAACATAATCTGTACACACAAGTGTATTCGTTTTTTTTTTTTACTTTTATTCCATTTGATTTTTTAAAATTTATATTTATTTTTTTATCTTATCAGTTGTTTTTTTTAACTTACAGTCGGTCAGCTTTGATTTGAAATTGCTTCAAATGAATTCCAGTAGATGTCTCGAAACTCTTTGACAATTTTTAAAATAGTTCGAAGCAAAAAAAAAAATAAATACACTTGTTGTTATTTAAAAAAAATTTAGTATCATTTTAGATGTATTATTATTTGATTTTTATTTTAAAAATAAATCAAATTAAACTCAATCTCAGCAAACAATTATTATTTATTTTTTTCTATTTTTTTTATGATAGAAATTTCATAATATTTATGTACGTAATATGTCAAATGAGTTATAAAAAAAAAATAATTTATATATAATAAATTAAAGCCATACGTAATATTAAAAAAAAAACATAATATTTTTGAAATAAATAATTATTTTATTTTTTATAAATTTACAAATATAAAAATAAATTTTTTTTTATTTTTATTTATATTTAGTACGAGATATAATGTTAAATAAGGATCATGGGCCAAGGCTTTATTTCTATGTCTTTCAATTTATTTCCCACGAATGTATTTAATGAACTATGCATAGCAAAAAAAAAAAAAAAAGAAATATAAAAAAAGTGACGGTCCTTTTTCTTTATAATGTGCATACAAAGTAAATCTGAAAGTAAATGAAATCTCAAACAAATCAAGATGAAATAAATAAAAATTGTGTTCATTTAAAATTACTATTTTTTTTTTTATTGTATCATTCAATAAGTGTACACAGTTTCCCATAATTGTTTATATATATTAAGAAAAAAAAAACATGACTTCGTGACTCTTAATTTTCATTTGAATATTTTACACACCCTTTTGATGAAATAATTGTAAATCATTTGCCAATATCAAATAATTCACAATATATAATTTAAATTAATTTATATTATCTAATAATTATAAACAATTCTCAATAAAATATAACAAATGAAAATTTATTTACTTAAAGCCAAAAATTCATTGGTATGATATTTGATAATAAAAAAATTATTTATAGGAAAATAATCAAGAAGAAAAAGTTGTACAAATCAATAAAAAACCTTTTTATTTATATAAAAAAAAAAGAATCAAACAGTCAGGTAATACAGTAATAAAATACTAATAATTTTCATCTATTGTTTTTTAGGAAAATTTCTTTGTTTGGGATCCTTGACGATCGGTGTTTGTTTTTTATTTATAATTGGATTTCCTTGTTCATCATATTCTGGTTCTTCAGTTGATGGTTGTTTTTTGAGCCATTCCAATGCCCGTTGTATTTCACGTGGTATCTGTTGATGAAAAAATTAAAATTTGAGTGATGAAAATGAATAAATATAAATGACAAAATATACCGGTGGTGGTGTTGGTAAATGTGAGCCAGAAACTTGTGATCCAAATTCATCAGCAGTCCAACTGAGTGATATTGGTGTACCATCTGGTGCATTATATTGTACTGAACCTTGTATCAATTGTGTTTCATCTGGTGTACCAGCATATTTTCTTGAGCCAATTTCTTTTTGTAATATGCCACCTTCAGTTTCATAACTCAATGAATAAACACCAATTTTATCGCCAACATTTCTTGTTTCACTTATCAATTGTTCAGGTTTACGAAAATAATCTTGTCCATTTGTAATGCCAAATAGTCCAATCAATAATATCTATAGAATTAAATTTATTATAATTAATTGCCATTTAGTTTTTTAAAATTAAATTAAACTTACAATGGAACGCATGATTTTTATCATTTTTAAATAATCACTATTTATCTGTATCAGATTATACTAAGTTTACTTAGTTATTTATTTATTCAAGAAACTGTGTAGTGTTTATTGTATAAATAAATAAATAATAATTATAACTTTGTTGATTTTGTGATGGTTGTCGTTGTGGAGTTCGCGAACAACTCTGCAACAGCTTGAGGCTGAGCCGACCTTTATACCGATGGCTAGACTAGCGTATTGACTTTTACATAATAAATTTAAAGAAAAAAAAAAATACGTGTATTTTGGCTCAGGTAAATGCAATATATACAATCACATTGAAACCCCTTTGCATATTTTTTTTTTATGTCTATTTATTATACTTATAGATAATAACACGTTTTTTTTTTTAATTTTCATATTTTTTTTTGACAATTTTATGATATATTGTAGACAAGAATATAAATGACTTATTAATTTTGAGAGTTATTGTTTTAAATTTTCTTCTTTATTTATAGAAAAATTTTAAAATTTTAAATATATTTTGTTTGGTATAAAAAGTACGAGACATTTGATGAATATTATGGTAAAAATAAACAATTTTTTTTCAGGGGATGATGATGATTATTGATGTGTTAAATGATTTTTAGTCAAAAAATTTATGTGATTTTAATGCGTGTAATGACTGCATAATACTGTGTAAAAATCAATTTTAAATGACTAAATAAAATTACAAAAAAAATTCAATGATTGCAGAAAGAAAGTCAACATCATGACCTCACAATTCTTGGAAAAATTTTTTAAAAAAATTCCAGTTTAATATTATTACAAGTAAATAAATAATAATATTCTTGAATTAATAATAATTCACAAAATTTTTAAAGAAACTCATCATCAATTCAATAATAATAATTTTGAATATTATATCATTTTAATATTTAAAAATCTCCCACGTTTATTGAATCACATGATGATGATTCAGATAAAAAAAACTCGTTATGTAAAAGCCATGGCAAAAAAAAAAAAAAACATCAATAAATTAAGATAAAAATAATTTCGGGATATTTACATAATGTTTATTTATTCAAACGGCAATTATTTATTTGTTCTTTATATTTTAACACGATGAAATAATTATAAATACAACATCATTGATAAAATTTTTAATGTTTTTTTGGTGCATCGATGTCATCTTCTTCTGGATGGGCAGCATTATATTCTAAAGCTTTCAAAATTGCTTCTGGAATAGCTGGGGCAACTGGTAAATGAGCTTTAATAAAAAATAAAAAAAATTAATCATTAATTATTTATCAATAAAAAAAAAAAAAAACAATCATTAGATATTTTTTCTTTGAATTTTTAATTGATTTTATATGTACCTCCTTTTGGCTGGAATCCATTTTCATCAGCAGTGTATTCAACAAGATAACTTTGGCCATTTTCGTCAGTAAAACTGTATGATCCAACTACTGCTGGTCCAGATTCTTCACCATTACCTTTCAATGAACCACTTTCTTGTGCTTGTATTCCATTTCCTGTTTCATAACTCCATGAATATGAACCATCAGCATTTGGTCCATCAGCAGATTGTTTCAATATTGGAATTGGTGATGCTGGTTCTTCAACTGGTGCTGTTAAAACCACTGATACCAAAGCCAAAAATATTACCTGTAAAAAATGAATTTTTAATTTAATATTTATTCAAAAATATCTTGTTTTTTTATAAATATAATTTTATTTAAAAAAAAAAAAAAAAAAAAAAAAAAAAAAAAAAAAAAAAAAAAAAAAAAAAAAAAAAAAAAAAAAAAAAAAAAAAAAAAAAAAAAAAAAAAAAAAGTTGTTTTAGAAATTGGCAAATCTTTAAAAATGTAATTGAAAGTAAAAATTAATTCTTACCAATTTATTCATGATTGTTTTGTGTTTTATTTTTTTAATTATTTAAAAAATAAAAATTAATTTTTTTTTATTCCACGATAAGATGGGATGTTGATCACACTTAATCTCACTTAACACTGACCACCAAAAATTACCTTCCACTTTATATAGTCTTCAGAAAAGATGACGAATCTTTTGGTAACATATATACACCTTATAATTAAAGTACTCCCTACTCAAAATTTATATGGAAAAAAAAAAATTATATATATATATAAAAATATAAAAATAAAAAAACGAATTTCTGTTGGCGCATATCGTCGTCATTCGGCAAGACATTCAAGTTTCACTCCTTCCTTTTTCTTTTCTCAAGATCAATATAATACATATATGTTTTTTGATGATTCGATATAGATGTGTGTTATAGACTGGTTCCTTGTTGTTGAATATTCTTCTTGAATATTACAACAACCAAATACAAACACATATGTCATATCATTGGCCAGTGGCTACTACATCTTTCATCTCTCTGATAAACTCTCTCACAGAAAATAAAAATATATTACTTTTAAAAAATGAAAAACGTTTAAAAACAAAATTGAGAAAAAAAAAAAAAATCAACATCATCAAAGGTCATTGTATTACGTGTACTCGTATAAAATCACCAATCAATTGAGAAGATGAAATTCTTTTATCACGATTCATCAGTTGCTTTTAATTTTAACAAAACGAACAAAAATTATAAATTAAAATTATAAAAATTCAATGATACAACTAAAATTTAGGGTAAATAATTACAATTATTCATTCATCAGTTTCAATCATTTCATTTTCTAATGATTTTTTTTCAAACGAAGAAATTAAAAAGAAAAAAAAAAACTTGAGTAATTATAGAAAAATTGTATTTTTAATTTTTTTTTTCCACTTCAATTAGTATATAAAACAAATTTATTCATATGTAATTTGTTTTATTACATTTTCATGATAATTAATTATGTGCATTTGTTATTAAATGTCACTTATTGATCAACCTTGATTATGTATTCAAAAAATTAGAGAAAGAAAGTCGTTTATATTTTTTTAATTTTTTAAAATATACAGTAACTATTACTTTTTCGACATTCTATATTTAAATTATAATAAAATTTCAAAATTTTATTATTAAAATAGCTCAAATAAAAACAAAAAATAAAATGATTATCTAACAATGTTATCATTTTTTTTTTCAAGATGATAATTTTAATAATAATTCTCACGTTTTTCGTGACATGCTTCAAGGATAAAAAATAATATTTTCAAATATATAATTTACTTGTTCATATTAAACTTGAAGATGCGTTTAATTTTAAAAGAAAGTGTAACGATTATTTATCAAGTTAAAAAATTACGTAATATTTAGTTGGTATTTCAATGTATCCAGTACTCATCATGGTGCTCCATCATAATTATAAATTTTTTTTTTATTTTTATATTGGTCTTGTTGGCTACCAAAGTTGTTGGTAATGAGAAGATGAAACTCGTATATATATAAACTCAGGGTTAACATCGTCAAATTGCCGATTTTCCAAGATAATTCAATGAAAAAAAAATAAATAAAAAATCTATACGATCAATTTATTTTAATTATAAAAGCAAGGATTTTTGATTCATCATTATTTCGATTGATAAATGACATGTTAAAAGTAAAAAAAATAATTAAATAATTAAATTTTCTTGTTAAATAGATGTTAATTTGTTGGTCATTTGTTTTATTTTATTTTTTTAATTTTTATTTGTTGCATGTAAGTGAGGATGGTACACACTGGAGGTCATAACCCAAATTTTTTTTACTTTCACAGCGCCAGATGATGATCAGTAATGTAATATCAAAATAAAAAAAAAAAAAAAAATATACAATTACAAAAAATATATATATATTAACACGAAAAAATAATAATATAAATATTATATTTTATACATAAAATAGTTTAATGATGACTTTGAGGTATCCCTCTTAAATAATTCTTTGTATTTTTTATTTTTTAAAATATTTTATATTTTTTGATTTACAATGTTCGCCTGTGGGCTAAATATTGTTCCGCAATGCTTATTATTTATTTATTTTTGATGATTCGATGGATATTACTCAATAAAAATTTGTTCATTCAAATATACGTAAATTTTGTGTTGAAAAAATATATAAATATATTTATTTTTCTTATGATAAGTTTTATTAATTGATACTAAAATTATAATTTTTTTTTTTCGTTTAATGCCAAATTAATGTAATAATAATTTTAAAAGTATTGATATTTAATACAAAATTATTCAAATTTTCATTATAAAGGAAAAAAAATATATTTAATTCACAGATATTTAATTAATATATTTGTTTATATTTTTTTATTACAATTTATTTGTTTATTTATTTCATCAGAGATGTTTTTTGTCCTTGGAAATATATTAACTAATGTAAATATATTATTTTTTTTTTATTTTTTATGTATCTTTATTTAGGCAAAACACAAAAAAACACAATTAGAAAGTTTGTAAATGTTTATTTTCTTTTTTCTATTAAATTTTATCAAATTTTTTTAAATAAATAATTTAAATATTGCTCTACTTTTTCATCAATCAACTTTAATTAATTGCCAGTTTGTTTATAGTATAAATATAAAATTGAGAATGTTGATGAGTTTTGTATAATCAATTTTGTAACAAACCAGTTGGAATTGATCAAATAATGACCACTACACCTCCTAAAATTTAGAGATGGCTTTCGGCACTTGGCATATATAAGCAGGAGAAAAAGTCGAAAAGTTACCAGACATCAAACAGTTGTCCAAAGTATTTTTTTAATACAAAAAAAAAATATAAATTTATCAAAAATGGTGAGTGAAATAACTGAGTGATCTATTTACACATCAAAAAAAAAAAAAAAGCTCAATATTTTCAAAGAAAGTCTTAGTGTTTTGATATTAAATTAAAAAGTAAAAAGAAATTATAAACTGGATTATTTATAATTTCTATTTGATCTTTATAATATTAAAAATATTAATTTAATTTTTGTTTAAAAAAAAAAAACAATACAATATTTCAATGTTTATTTTATGATTAATAATTTTATTTATTTTAATTTTCAAGAACTTTTTTGGATTAACTTTGGTTATTGGATGTGCAATTGCTATTGCTAATTGTGCACCAGTTGATCAGCCAATTGAAATTTTAAAAAGCAATTTTGATGGACCAAATGGTGATGGTTCATATTCATATCAGTATGAAACAGCAAATGGTATTAAAGCACAAGAACAAGGACAATTAGCAGGTGAAAAATCATTATCTGTACAGGGAAGTTACTCATATCAAGATGAAAATGGTAACCCAATTGAAGTTAAATATATCGCTGATGAAAATGGATTCCATGCAGAAGGAGGTAAGTTGAAAAATTATTTAAAATAATCATCAAATGATATTTATATTAATTTATTTTTCATTGTTACAGTTCACTTACCAGTTGCTCCAGAAATTCCAGCTGCTATTCTCAGATCATTGGAATACATTGCAGCTCATCCACAACAAGAAAAATTGTAAATAATTTTTCCAGCTTCATGGACTTTTATATGAAAAAAAAAATTTTTTTAAAACTATCATGTTAATTCTTTATTATCAAAAATTATATTTTCATCGTACAATTTATTTTTTAATTGAAAATTCACCAAAATATGTCTAATTTTAATGATAATTATAAGTAGATATAATTATAATAGAAAAAAAACAAATTAAATTTGCTCTCTAATAAAATTCTATTTCCTTTCTAATTTTTGACTTACAAAATTATTATTTCAAGTTCATATAATTTTTAAAAACCATCCACACACACCTAGAAAGTAAAAGAAAAAATAAACGACAAATTGGATTTAAAATTTATCTAACAAAAAAGTAATTGACATAATGACCGTGGCATATAAAAAAAATGATCTTAAATTAATTAAAAAAATCTAAAATAAAATAATTCACATGATAATAAATAATATTTATAATCAAATTGTGTGAAAGTAGTTGAAATTATGACAATTGAGTAACCATTCTTAAACCATTCACGTCTCATCTTGGATATAAATTAAAAATAAATAAATAAATTTAAATATATATGTATTATTGCGAGGACCTGATGACATTTAACGTTTTATACACATTTATGTTAGTACTGTCACCATTGCAAACGACACAATGATCTTCGATGTGGTGAAGGTGGACTCACACTCAACCAGATAACCAGGTAGCATCACCAATATTATATAGCACCATTTAATGAACATACGACAGAGTAATCATGATGTATGGTGCCTTGTCATTCTGCATAGATACTTTATTTATTTATTATTTTTTTTTTTTTACACTTGCATATATCCACACACATTTATTATTTTATTTAATAGAATTTAAATATGTGCATCATCTTTGATAGTTGTTTAAATACTTTAACTCATACAAAAGTGCATCGTATGAATGTATTTGTGATGCATCGATTGGGTATATATTCAACTGGCTACCAACATCCTATAAACATTCGTCTATTTGATTTTTAACTAGCTACAACATGTACGCATCTATGGTAAGTCTTTTTTTTTTTTTTTTAAATTTTTTTTTTACCTCAATCAGTTCAATTTGTGTTGTTGTTATTTTTTTTTATTAAAACTTTTTTATCATAAAATGTGGGTGGATACTTTTTCTTTAATTTTATAAATTATTTAAATTTCTTTTTTTAAATATTTTTTTTATTTATTTATTTTTAACTCATGTGTTATTCATTTTAAGAAATTAAAATTTTTTTTTTTTCGCGTGTGTTTATATATAAAGTCTAGGTGTGAATTTTTTTTTATTTTTCTTTCTCACAGATAAACTAAAACGGAATATTTAATAAAAAATAATAAATTAGTTTTTTAAAAATTTTTTTCAAGTGATGTGAAATGATGAAAAAAAATATAATAAAAAAATGTTTTTCTAGGAATTATAGTTGTTGGTTTTAAATTTCAATTTTAAGTATAAAATTGTTGGTTTTTTTTTCAGTTATTTGTGTTGGCGTGTTGTGTTATGCAACAGTGTCATGCAGCTGGAGAGGAACCAATACCAATTGTGAGTCAAACACAAGATGGACCAAACCCTGATGGTTCATACAAGTGGACATTTGAATCTGGAAATGGAATAAAAGCTGATGAAGAGGGTTCTGTTGCAAATGCTGGTTCAGAAAATGAAGCTATGCAAGTTAAGGGTAGCTCTTCATATACTGGTGATGATGGAAAACCAATATCATTGACTTACACAGCAAATGAGTTAGTTATATCAATCAATAGACATTTAAACAAATTACTATTGATTATTTTTTTTAATTTATATTTTTATTTAAATTGCAGAAATGGATTTGTTGCTGAAGGAAGTCATTTACCAGTTGCTCCTGAAATTCCACCACTTATTTTGAAAGCTTTAGAATGGATTAAAGCACATCCTTCTGCAGAAGACAAACCAGCTAAAGCTTAGTACAATGGTTCAACTTATTTATCTTCACTTCAATATTAATTTTCAAAAAATATTATTGGTTTTTTTTTTTTCTTCTTCATCAAAGTTTTAGAAAATTTATTGAATGATTTGTAATTTTTGTTTTTGTCTTTTAAAGAAGAAATCGATAGATCAATAGATCAATTAGATTTCTTCTTCAATTTACATGTCTACTTATTGTCAATGATAATACTCAATTAATTATTTTATTTAATGTTTAAAATTATTATTTTGAAATTATTAAAATATAAAATTTTTAACTCTATATGTTTCATTGTTTAATTTACTATTTTCTTTAAAAAACAAAAAAAATATCTCATAAGTTATTCAAATAAAAATGTTAATTTTCACTCTTGAAAAATTTGAGAGATAAATTATTAGTGCTAATGGAAATCATGATAATAATAAAAGTCAAATTGAAAGATGAAGCTAATATTTGTAAATCAAACTTAAAACAGGTTTTTATCATTTTTTTTTTTTTGTTTTTTTGAAGCGGTTAAATGAAAGAATCATCATCAGTATAACAACTGATTTTGTGCTTGAGTTTTATTAGGCTTGACGAATCTGTTGATGAATAATTTTGTTATTTTTTAAATAATTCTTTAATTGGTTTTTTTTTTATTTTTTATTGTTCAGACACATTTATTTACATTTTTTTGATGTAATCTGAGAATTAATTAATTCACATAAAAATGAGTTGACAGTAATTTATTGAAAAGGAAGAAGATTAAAATCAGGGAGATGTTAGTCTTATCAGTTGAAAAAAAAAACATAAACATACAATAAAAATGATAAGTATTTTTTTTTAATAAGATAATTAATTTTTACAGTTATAAATTATTTAAATTACTGTGCAGAATATTAAAGATTAACTTTTTTTTATTTAACAATTTGTCTTGGGAGGGCTAATATCTACCCCATCATAAATGCGTTAATATTAACGTAAGATTTATTCGAACTGACACATCTAAAACTCTTAAGCCCAGTTTTTTTTCTAAACTTTGATATTTTGATTGACCTTGAAGAAAAATTAGAATAAATTACGATTGAGAAAAAAAACAGCATAATAAAACTTTATTTTCTATTATCATTTTGTGTAGTCATTTTTGAAGTTAAAATATATAAAATTTCGAAATATTATCACACAGATAAGTTGAAATTTTAATTGACTCTTTGAAGAAAAAAAAAATCACTATTTCTTTGCCGTTTCTACAATTTTTTTAAATGAAAATGAGATACAACTTGTGATGACTCAACTGCTCATTTCGATTCATCCAACATTAACAATTTCGAAACTACTAGTTTTTTAATTTAGGCGAACTTGATGAAGACTTTTTATTAGTAGTATTAAAATATTATAAAAATATTAAATTTTATTACGTTTTTATTTCAAAGAAAATTATTATAATGTATATCAGGTAAAATAAGAGATGGAAACAACGATATTCTCATTTTCTCCACTTTAAATTTTTTTTTCCGGCTCAGACCTTAAAGGCTACCACTTTTAATTGTCATTTTCTTGTTTGGGAGATTATAAATGTTATTTCAGAATTTTTTAAGACCATTTGAAATAGACAAAAAAGGTTAAAAAGGGTTAAATCATATCAATGATAAATATATCAAATGAAAATAATTGAATTATTGCTACATTAATATCAACAATGTTAAACTACAGGATAATGTTTGATTAATTATTGATAATTTGATAGTATTTATTTTTAATTTGGATAATTTAATAGTTTTATTTATTGAAATTAAACATTTTCTTTATTAATTTTTCACAACTAGTTAAATTTTATTACTTAAAAAAATAAAGACAATACAATTAATATTTATAAATTACTTCTCACTGCCACTTGTTTATTTTCATTAATTTTTTTCTTTTTAATATATATAAATTTATATTCATTTAATATTGATTAATCTATTAAAAATCTTTTTGTTTTGGTAGAATAAAGTTGCAGGATCAATAACTCATGTTGTTGAGAGTGTTGGCAAGGTTGTTCTTCTTCTCTATGTCAATTAGCCTGAAAAAATATTGAAAAAAAATTTAAAAGTCAAATAAAATTACAAATAATCATAGATAATTTTTATAAATAACATATTAGTCGTAAACAAGAGTATTTATTTATTTTTTTTTTTTTCACTTTCACTAACTTTTATCTGTTAAAAAATTAAATAAAATTATAAAAAAATAATTTGATTTTTTTAAAACGTCTTTTGTAATTTCAATTTTTATTTTTGTTATTTCATAATTTTTAAAAAAATTATGTATATAATTATTTATTCACTAGTTAAAATAATGTTTAAAATATTTTTCTAAAAATTCCAAAACATAAACAAGTAGAAATAGATATTAAATATGAATAAAAAATATTTACCTCGTGCTGGAGGTCTTGCTTGTGGTTGTCCTTGATCATCATCTTGCTCTATAATAAAAAAATAATATAAATAAAATTAATTTACCATTAGATTTAAATATTAATAGTATCGAAATAAATAAATAAATAAATTACCAGGATGAGCAGCATTGTATTCAAGAGCTTTAAGAATTTCTGGTGGTATTGGTGGGCTTGTTGGAAGATGGGCTCCTTGGGCAACATATCCATTCCTATGAGATAAAAACAAATGTTATTAACAAAAAACATTATTAAAAATTAATTTAAAAAAAAACAAAACACTAACTCATCAGCAGTCCATGTTAAACTGTATGTTTGTCCATCAGGTGCAATAAAAGAATCAGCACCTTGTGCAACAACAGCTGCCTCTTGATCAATTTGTTTTGGTTGACCAGTTTCTTGATGACTTATTCCATTGCTCGTTTCAAAACTAAAAATTAAAAAAAAAATTATATATAATTATTCATTATCAATGTTTTAAATGATAAGAAATATTCTTTAATTTTTTTATTCACTTGTTAATATAATTTCCATCAAAATTAACTTCAAGTTGTTGTGATGTTATCACAGCATCTTTATCAGCACCACCTGGTGATGCTGGTCTTTGGGGTGCAGCTGAAATTGATGCTGCACTTAGTGCAAGCACCACAAATGATATCTAACAAAATAAAAAAAAAACAATTAAATAAAGCTTTGTTATTTTATCATTTATACAAATTGTTGTAGTCCTTTTTTTGTTAATTTTTTGTTGCATTTATATTTATAAAATACATCACTCACCTTTGTGATAAACATAACTTTATAAAATAAAAAAAATAATAGATAATTTGTTTTGAAGAATTGAGAAGATTGGTACTTGTGAATCTCTGGACAAATGCAAGTCTTTATATACTTGCAATTGTTGGTGTGTCAGCAAATGTTGATGTAGTGAAAGGGGTCATCCCTGCTATTCTCCTCTAATGCATCAACGTGCATTTTTTCTAATTTTTTTAATTTTTCTTCTCCATCTCATCATCCTTGTCTCAATTCTTAATCATTTATAAATATATATATATTTTCTTAATTTTATTTTTTCTCACTCTATAACTAAAAATATCATTTATTAATATTTTTTAAATAATTAATTTCATTAATATTATGGTGCAAGTATTTTGTAATTTTATATTCAACACCAGGTGGTCAAGTAAATATATAATTATATTTATTCAAAATAAATCATCATATTTAACATTAAATTTATAATTTTATTGATGTTGAATTTTAAAAAACAATTGTTTTATTCATTTTTTTTTCATTTTTAAATAATCTAGATCACAATGTTTTGCAAACATGACTTTTAAAAAAGGTCTCAGTGTGACCTTTTTAAAGGACCCAATTACAAATAAACAAATATAAAATTTGTAAAAAATAAATTTAGTAATTTATTTTATAATTAATTAAATATCTTTTCGTATAAGTTTTACTAAATGACAATGTCTAGGTCGTGTATTACGTGATCCATCTACATCATCATCATCAACAACATCAATAAATAAATATTTTTTTTCAATGAATAAATAATTATGTTTATTTCTAATCAAGTTCCTTCAATTTATCATTTTTTTATAATTATTATTCTTCTTTAACTTCCTACGTAATTTTTTATTTTATCATCACTATAAAAAAATTATCAATTCCTCATTTGTAAATAACAATAACATTTAAAAATAAAAATAAAAAATATTCACAAGTACTGCCTGATGATGACATATATTAAATAAATATTAAATCAATTTCAATTGTAAAAATATATCTACAAGTAAAATAAACATTTTTTAAAGTTTAAAATATAAAAAAAAAAAAAAAAAAAGTTTTTAAAGTTTAAAAAAAATTTCTAATGGAGTAATTCGTAATTAGATAATTGACATTCCAGATGACAAGTACAACTTTCAAGTTTTCATATTATTTAATAATAATAAATTTAAATTATAGAAAATTTAGATGGATAATGTGATTGGTGAACCTGTATAAACATCTTTTACATTTTGACTTATGTACTTGTATGTAATATTTATAAATTTTTTTTTCGAATAATAATTTATTAAATATGAAAGAGTAATGTCAAACGTTGAATATGCATGTGAATGTATATATAGAGATGTCCAACATCATCGTAGTCGCGTGTCATAATAATCAACGTTCATTCGAGCAACATTTTACTATGAGACACACTTGCATAATCATTATGTTAATAACTCATCATCTTCGTTGTTGTCTTTTTTTTGTCGCACGAATAAACATTATTCTCAAAATTCGTGTATTACAAATACTTAAAATTATACTTTATTATTATTTTTTTAACACTATACTTATATTTTTCATAAATTATTTCAAATTTAAACATTTTTTTTTTTTCCTTTTTTTTCAGGATAAAATTATTAATTAAATTGTTCTTTTTTAAAAAAAAAAAAAACATTAATTTATTTAAATTACTATTGAAGGTCTTTAAAAGCTTATTCTAATTTGAAATTATTTTTTATTGACAACAATTATCGTGTTATGATATTTAAAAAATAATAAATAATTTCTTGATGAAATTTATTTTTATTATGAATTTCTATTGACAATTTGTTATTTTTTTACAAATAAATATCAAAGTGTTTGATGATATTTATATTTTAAAAAATCAAATATTAAATATTAAAATTTCGTAATTAATTTATTATTCATATTTATAATTTTGAATTTCATAATATTCAGTGAAATTGGGTCTATTAGAAAGTTAATTTTATATCATGTTGAATAATTTATCAAGTTCTAATTTTATTTACTTTCATTTTTTTTTCTTCTATTTAAAAAAATTTGATGACAAATAAATTTTTAAAAGGTTTTTTTACTCTTTTTTTCTAGTGAATGTTTTGTGTGATGCCTCGGGGTCCAGCGATGATGATGATGAGGCCCAAAGGCATTTTAGATTGAGACAAGTTGTATATGGATAAAAACACATCTTTATTCTCCTCTAACCCTCTCACTCTCATGTTATGACCATTCACTGTAGATTTTCCCCTGTCCATGGCCTTGGTTTTCTTGATTCTCAACACTAGAATAAAAAAAACACTCAGTGTCATGCTTTCAACTTGCATATTTACACGCTAATATATTAACATCAAATGAAACCCTCTTCTTCAGCTTCTTCTTCATCTCCTCCTTTTCTTTTTTTTTTATATTTTTAATACAATAAATTAAAAAACACAATGCATTTCACTATTCTTCTATGAAAATATATTTTATTGTTAAATTATAAAACAAGCATTCTATGTATTTTATATTACTTGAATAGATTCCTCTCTTCTTCACTTACTTTGAATGAATAAATACAACCAAATTATTATCATATCAATCAATGATCGTTGTGTAATTTTTATTTATTTTTTATTCAAAGAAAAAATGAATAGGATTGGTAAAATTTGATTTGAAATAACGTAAAATAAATTGATATTATTATTAGTGATTGAAATATAATAAAAAAAATTTTTTTAAATAAAATCATGGTACAATAGTGATGCGACAACCTTTCGATTTGTGGTTATGTAAACCTTGGGACTCTAATTGACCTTTATGTTTGTGTTCAATGGTATGCGGCATTTACCTATATGTGTAATATTTGCAATAAAAAAAAAAAATTATTACTTTTTAACGGTTACACCTTTCCCTCAACGTATTTCCTACCGTTCTTTTGTTGTTACTATTGTTGTTGTCGTTTAACACTTTGGCTTTGTTTCTGTCTATTTTGAATATTAAAGTTCAATTTAAATTTGCAATAAATTATAAATTATTAACATATTTTTGTAATCAAATATGTAATTTACTATTATTATTTTCGTAATTTTTGCTATTTTTTAAATTTGAATATGAAAAGCCACCCCTTTGCTCGGCTGATAAGTTTTTTTTTATCGACAATGTCTGACCAAACGTTGATGTTTCCACTCGTGAAACTCCTTTATACAAGGGTTGGACAATAATGATGATAATTTTTATTGAAAATTTACCCTTGAATGACAGACCGTCAGGGTGGCCGAAATTCGGTTTCTCTGGTGGCTGTCAAAGTGTCAATAATTTAACTAATTAAATTAAATAAAATTATAATAAAAAATTGAGAAAACTAATAAAACATTAAATAGATAATTCTAATATATAATGTATAAAAAAAAAAAAAAAATCATTCGAACAAATTAGCAATTGGAAAAAGTACATTTTAAAAAAGACAATATAATTATTAATTAAATTGCAAATATTGGATAATTATTAAGCACATTAACTGAATGAAAAAAATTAACAAAATAAAATGTGTAAATGAATATTGTAACAATTAACAAGTGCCAATGTGCATTACGTAATGATATACAGTTTGACTGGCATATTTATTTAAAGCTTTATTATTATTTCTAAGTGAAAATTGATATTACAAGTGCAAATATGGCATCAGCTGCTGAACAACATCGACAACAGCAACAACAAACTACCCTGGAGTTTTATCAGGCGATGGCAGATTTTAAAAATATGTTTCCACAAATGGATGATGATGTCATTGAGGTATTTATGTTTTTTCTATAATTAATTATTATTATTACATGTTAACCCTGTATATATATTTATTGCAATTTATTCAAGGTAAAAATATTTATAAAAACATGTTAAAAAAATTAAAAGAATTTCCTTACTCATCAAAGAAACTAACTGTGACATTGAGATAATTGTTATTTATTTATATTTTATTTTTTTTTTCAAATGAATTTGTTGAAGGTAGTTAACTTGAGAATAATTTCATTGATAATTATATATTTTTGTAATAGAGTTGTAATTTACATTGTCATTTGAGATAAGACATAATATTTAAACGAAAATGATTTGATGACTTTAAATTCTAAATTTACTTAAATTAAATTTATATTTTTACAGGCTGTTTTACGGTCTAATCAGGGTGCAGTAGACACAACGATCGATCAACTTTTGGCAATGAGTACAGACAATGAAAATGAAAAGATACGTGGTGAATTGGAAGAGACTGATGATTCAACAGAGATGAATACAGTGGCAAAAAAAATATCAACAGCAATTGATATTGATGAATCATTAAAAAGTCAAATTCAAAAATGGAAACCACCATTGCTTGGACCATTGCCAGATTCATTTTTAAGAATAACAAAAAGTTGTGGTGAATGTAGTAATGATGGAACAACAGATAACATTACCGGACATGATTCATCAATACTTGAAGACGAAAGAATTGCTATTTTTTTACAAAATGAAGAATTCATGTCAGAGCTACGTTGGAATGAAGATTTTTTAAATACATTGGATAATGGTTTGTTCATTTTTTCATTAATAATTTATTGTTGTTGTTAATAAAAAATTAATATTTTTTTATTTTTTAAATTTTTAGATACAAAATTATCACGTGGTAAATATGAAACTGTTGAGCCACATGATGATGAAGATTTATTCAAAGAAAAACTACGAAATATGGGAAAAGGTTTGTTTATTTTTTAAAAATTTCTTTTCATTTATTTAATAAACAATTTTTATTTTAGTATCACGTCGTAAATTTGCACAATTAACAAAAGTATTTACACGAAGTAAAAAACGTGGTGGTCGACAACTTTTACCACCAACAGCTTCTTGTGATGATTTATTGGATCCCGAAGAATCATCAAGAACTCACAGTTAATTTTTAAAAATAATAAAAATACAACATTAATATTATTATTATTATTATTATTATTATTATACAAAAAAAAAGTAATTGTAGTTTTTTTTTTTAGAATGTAAGACTGAATTTTTAAATGTTAGTATTGTTGACAGTTTTTTTAAAAAACTAGTAACTTACTGATAAACAAAGAAATCAAAAAACCAAAAAAAAAAGAAGCTGCACTTGATATTATTGTTATGTAAATTTAATTTATTTATTTATGTTCACAATGAGACTTAATTTATCATAAAAATTGCACGTCTAGTCATAAAAATAATAGTCAATAGAATAATTTATAATTAAAATTAAAATTTAGTACTGTATGATGTACTGTAAAGAAAAAAAATTAAACAACACAAATGTAATAATAAATATCGATAAAATTTTATTGAAAATATTACATTTTGATTATAAATAAATAAATGCTAATAATCATTTTGTTTAAAAAAAACTCTAGCTCCAGATAAACTATAATAAAGTAATTGAAATTCAGCAATTCTTTCGTCAAGTCTTTTCAATGTCAATGCTTTTGTTTGAATGAATTTTTCATCTTCACCCTCACTATTTGATTCAATAATTTTTTTTTCATTATACAAATATTTATTAACTGTTTCGAACCATTGTAAACTGTCAAATTCATTGTTTTGATCCAGCAATGAGTTGATATATGCAATACCCATAGCAAACCCATCATCAGTAAAACCAGCACCATTTTTATTTTTTTTAAATATTTTTTCTTTATTTGATATTGCATTATCAATAAAGCTCAATGTTAGCGGTGGTATTATTGCATAAAATTGTTGTAAATGATAATTTTTAGAATCACGAAATGATGATGAAAATACATTAATTAATAACTTAAAATATTGTATACCTTCTGTAAAATTTTTAACTAAATTATCAATATCATCATCAAGTTTTTTAGCTGATTCTGTAATAACTGAGTTATAATTTAAATTATTACATATACTTTGGAAATTAATTGTCTTATTAATTTCCGGTAAAAAAGATATGGCATTTGCACATGAATGTAAGCAACCAGATCTTATTAATCTAACATAACCCAATGAATTACCAATGTGAGTTATCAATTGACGAAATTGATCAAGATAACTTAAATTATCAGCAGTCATACCAAGTTTTCTTATAGATTTTTGAAATTTTTCAGCTCTGTCATAGGTATACGGTGATAAATGATGATCTTTTTGTTTTTTAATATATTTAATATCCTTTAATAGACGTGATTTAATATGTTCGTCATATAAAAATTGTGAAAATATATGTAATTTAATTTTTAAATATTGATAAATAAAATTTATTGTTGTGTTCATAATTCCATGACCATGTGTACGTATTGAATTACCAATATGACGTATACCAATTGTATTTAAATATTTATTATTATTATTTTCATGTTCAATAAATGTTTGTGTATTTAAATTGTATAAATATTTCGATACAAATATATTGATATTTCTCATGATAAATAATGAATCAAGACCTTGTTCAATTGTCTGAGTTGGTAAATGATTTTCAATCGTATTAATATTGAATTTATATTTACCCAGTGCATACATTGTACGATATGTTTTCCAATCATGTAGCTCAATTGTTGTTAAATTGTAAAAAATATCATCTAAATAGTTTTCGATGAATATTTTTGTATTTATCATATTATTACCAATTTTTAATGGCAATGAATTTATTATTCTTAGACTATTTTTTGTACCATTTCTAAATGGATTATTTGTATTGTCGACTTTTAAATGTTCATGTACATGTAAACGTAAAGATGTTTCAATTTCCCGACATGCTGGTTCAAGTATACAATTTTTAAATGCCAATTTCAAATCATTAATACGATTATTTTTAAATTTTTTTGAATCATTGTAATTTGATATTGCTGAATTAAATGCAGAAAATAAATATAAAACGTGACTTATATCTTGATCAGATTCAATTAATGATGATAAATATGCTGGCAGTATATTTTGATGATGTAAAATTACTGAATAATCGCAGATGTCATCAATGATATTATAAAAATCAGCAATTGTATCATAATCATTGAGTTTTTCTTTGAGCTTAATAACATCATCATCACAAAATGTATCAAAATATTGTCGTGATATTGACAGAGCACATCTGAAATTGACAATTAAAATATTATTAAATTATAAATTAAATTATATTTAATGATAAAATTATTTACCTGGCAATTAATCTTCTATCAGCACTTGCATTGCCATTTATTAATCTCATACTTAAATTCATCATTGACAATGAATCCAATTTTTCTTTCGTATAGCCATGATCTTTTTCTACAAGTCCTTTTTTAACATTACTCAATATTATTAATATTTCATAACTTAAATATTGTAGGGTTCTTGCATGTGCTTGTACAACAGCATGACCAATTTTAAATAATTCAGTTTCCAATGTTTTTTGTACTTCAATTAAACGACATATTATTTGTACAGTTATTCTTGACATTGGCTTACCAAGTGTTGCATGTAAATTGGTTATTGATGTAACTTGTTCATTAATTTCCATCAACAAATGTATAAATAATTTTAAATGATAAAATTGTTTTTTAATTTCAGATATATTAAAATCATCACCACATAATAATTTTTTACTCTCAATACACCAATTTATTGACTTTTGAATTAAATTTATTGATAATAATGGCAGTTTTTGTAGCTTTGTTGTCAGTATTTTTTCACCAGCTTGTATATTAAATGTTGTTAAATAATCAAATGACAACAGCTCTGTTAAAAATTTACATGGTATAAATAAAATATTACCAATAAGTGTTACAGAAAAAATTTTTTTATCAATATCATATATTTTTTTAATGAGTTTTTTATCATTTGTACCAAATAATTTTATGGATAATACAATTCCAATATTTAGTTTAATAATTAACTTATCAATTATATAATTTTTGTTGTTATTTAATTTTAGCTCAATGTCGATTAATATATTTTTTAAATAACTCAATAAATGATCATTCATCATTGATGGTTTTGATAAATTCATAATATCATCAATTCCATTATTAAATATATTTTTATTAAATATTTTTGTCTCAATTTCATTTAGCAGCTTGTCGAATATACGTAATTTATTCTTCTTAATATTTTTATTATTTGATAAATATTTATTTGGATTATGTATAACAGTACGTAATTGAAATTTGTATTTTTTAAATTTATCATATATTTCAGGATTTAAATAAATAATATCATCAATCATTAATAACAATATAAATAAATCAATGACATTTTCTAATAATGCTGGTAAATATAATTCATTTGTTGGATTAGTTAAATAAGACAAATTTTGTATTGATAAATTTATAACTTTATTTATACGATTAATATAAATAAATAAATTTTGTAAATCATTATATAATATTGAATAATTATCATAGTCATTATTTTTTATATTATTTTCACAATTTTCACCATGAGCAAATAATTTATAATAATGGCTTTTAAATTCACATTTTAATAAACGTATTTCACGACATATACCAGCAATTGAACCAAGTATTTTTGATAAATTTTTATTTTCTGTATCAATTAGAGATAATATTTTTTCATTATTTTTATTATTACTATTTGTCAAACGTATTGGTCCTTCATAAATACATTCAAGTGTTGATGATGGTACTGATGGTGTAGATGTGCTCCACCATGTTTTTGATAATTCATTAAAAAAATCACTAAATTTACGTAATTGTATATTACCAGCAAGTTGTTGAATTTCTTCTTCTTCTTTTGATGTCCAGGATGATTCAATCATGTTTGTTTATTTATTTGTTTATCTATTAATTATTGGGGTTATGTTTTATGTTGTTTTTCTTTTTTGACGTTCAAATTATTGTTCAAAACACTTTTTTTATTATTTTTAATAATTAATCATTAAAAAATATTGATGGATCATTATTTTTCAAGACTTTTAACAAAATTTATTAGTTTTATTTATCAATTTAGTTAAATTATCAGTGTTGATGACCTTAAATGTACACAACTACACTAAAAATATTTACTTGAATGTGTCAGACTGTCAGAATAAGACTTGCTGTCATCAAACAGATGAGGTAATGATGATGAATTTCTGTTATCTAGATAATAAAACATTACTAAAGATATAGAAAAAACTCTTTTATTAATATTAAAATACAAAAAAATTATTATAAATTTAATAAAGAGACAATAAATTAATAATTGATACAAAGAAAATATAATTAATCATCATCAATAATATTATCAGGATCAGTTGTGTTTTTATCTAATTTTGGATTAATAATTTTTTTATAATAATTTTCTTCAGCAATTGTTAAGTCTCTTCGTATTTTAAGCTCATCTGATTTTGGTTTTCTAACTGGATTCCATTTAGTTACTGGATTTTTATTATTAATCATAACACCACGTATGCAAATTGATAAATTTGTTTTAATTAAATTAATATCTTGCCATTGTGAGATAAATGTATCACACAAACTCATTATCTCAGCACATTTATCAACTTCTTCAATAGTTGATATTGTATTTATATAATTTTCTTGTAAAAAATATAAAAACATTGATGATTGTGATTGAAAATATGAAGCAATATCATCTGGATTATGAGCAAACTTCCACTCATCACCATCACTAATTTTTTTTGGATTAATAACACGTCCAATAGCATGAAGTAAACCCAAACTTTCACCACGTGATCCACAATCTTTTTTTAAATGTTCATTTGTTATTTTTAATGATGAAAATATTAAATTATAAATTGTACTTCTAACATCACCAATACTATTTGATAATACTTCATCAATATTATCTTGTTTTATGTCAAGCATATGTCCAGCATTTGTATTTAATATACTTGTTATTCTTTTAATCATATTCTTCATAGCTGTTGGTGTTGTTGATGGTATATTCATTGTATCAATTTCATATTTATCAATAATGTCTTGGGGAAATAAATTATAAAGTACACGACTTGATTCTGAATCAGCAACAACAAAAACCAGAGGTTCACGTCCCATTTTCATATACTGACTGAAATTTAAATACAAACAATATTAAAATGAATTATTAATTGATAGAAACTATTAAACTTACTCGAGTAAATTATGAAAACTGTCTTTTTCAAAAAAATATATATTTGGTATATCTTTGACAAGCATAAGACGTCTTTCATTACAGTTGAATACTGAATTGTATCTTGTTGTTCGTATGAGAAAGTCAAAAAACTTATCACTATGTCTTGTTGCTGAATCTAAAAACATGATAACAACGTTAAATAGCTGATAAATTAATTTATAATTTATGTTAAGTGTAAAATTGTTGATTACAATCATCAGTGACACCACTGTCCATTGGTGTAATCCATTCAACAACATCAAAGCCACTTTCTTTAGCCAACACTTTGAGTGCAACTGTTTTGCCACATCCAGATGGTCCAGACAATACTAAAATTCTTGGTTTACCTCTAATTGTTTTGAAACACAACCAATCAGCCAATTCATTTTGTTTTTGTTTACTAACTGATAAATGTGATGATTCTTTTGGCTCACAAGCATTTAATATTGCTGAAAAATTTGTCATTTTTTTATCCTTTATTTTTGGAATTTTACAAAATACTACATCAAGATCATCATCATCATCATCATCTGTAATTATTTTCTTTTTCATTTTTGGTTTATTGACAATTTCTGTTGTATTTTTTGATGGTCCAAAATCGAAATTTGATAGGGTCCATGCACCATTGCTTTTCTGTTTAATAAATCAAATGTTCAATAACAAATGTAAATTATTATTTTTAGAAATTTATTACTCACAATTTTTTTAACTGGTGGCATTTTTAATTGTTTAACTATTCCATATGATTTGTTATCTTAACTCTAAGGATATAATTTTTTATATATCAATATCACAACAAATAATAACAAGACTTTTATTATTATTAGGTGACTAACCGTACCTGACATCAAAATATAATTTTCTTTTTTACCAACGAGCGTGTCGCTGAATTTCGATTTCGACTAATTTATAAAGTTTGAACTTTTTTTTTCATAAAGAAAATGTTATGAACTAATAAATAAACTTATTGAGTGTGGTATTTAGTTTATATTACGAAAATAAAAGATGGTATAATTTTTTAGAAAGTTTTTGCCAAAATTTTACATATTGAGTAAGAAAAAAGTCAAAAATAAAAGCACAGCAAGGTATTTAGAGAGAAACGACTTAGTAAAATAGATTCTGGAAATAATTATTTAGTAAGTTTTCGCTTTTAGTTTATGAATATGCAATACATGCACAATATATATTTTTTAGTGGAAACGCAAAAAATATATATTTAGTTTAAATAGTTTTGTAGAAACGCGACTCAATTAGTGGTGAGAAGATTATTTTTGAATATCCGAGAGTGACTGAAATGTATATTCTTGTGCAACTTTATTACAACGATTTTATTAACTGAAATTATAATTTTCGTCGATCAAATTTCTTATGTCTCGAATTAATAACCCTATACTTTAATAAAAGGGATTAATAAAAATCCAAATTTCAATGAATAAAAGGGTTGTAATAAAGTCACACAAGAACATATATATTTAATCTCTCCTGTATCAAAAAAAAACCTTTTCACCAACAATTAAGTCGCTTTTTTAAAAAACTTTTTAAATTATATATATATTTTTTGCGTTTCCACTTCAAAATATATATCGTGCATGTATTGCATATGTTTTAACGCATGAAAAAATTTAATGCTATTTTTATTACTTCCGTATGTTTTATACAACATAAAACACAGACTCTCGAATTATTTTAAAACAATATAATCTATTTATTAAAATCAAAAGAAATGTAGAAAATGGATGATTGTTGTTCTCGAAAAAAAATGATGTCTTCCTTTGTTTTTTATCCTCGTTAAACTATTTGGTGAATGTATTTTTCATACTAGAATTGAGGCTTTGGTAGATGAAAAGATCCTTCCCGTTTTGTCTTATATATATGCTAACTTGTTTTTAATTTTTTTTTATTCAATGTGTATGTAGTTTTTTTTATTTATTTATTTATTTAATGAACGGATCAACTCTCTACCTGGCAATGAACTTGTCTCGTGCAGCTAGTGTTACTGCGACTACGACACCGACCACTTCTTCATCACCTATTTACTTGTCAGTTGGCTTTATTTTTATTTAAAAAAATTTATATTAATAATAATAATAAAATAATAGAAATTAATTGAGTGTGTTTTTTATGTTTTTTAAATTAATAAGTTGTTTATATATTTATTGTTTTGTTAATGATAACAAAAAGTAATGACACAAAAAGAAAACAAAAAAAACTGTTTCTGGTTTTAGGTCATCATGCTATTTAGATTTGCAATTTTTGTGGGTCTTGGATCTGTTGTTGCGACAATTATTTATTTCACACCAGTTCCTGGTAAGTTTATGATATTATATTTCATATTTTTATTCAATTTTCATAAATTAATTGTTAGTATTTTTTTAGAAAAGAATATCAATTTTATTGGCTGGTAAAATATCAATTTGTTTTTTATTTTTTTTAACGTTTAAAAATTTCTAGGAATATTATTCATTATAATTTCTATATGATTAAATATTATTTTTTATGACAATAATTTTTTTTTTTCAAACAATTAAATTTTATAGTCTTTTAAAATTTATATTTTATGATGTGAAATTTTGTATTATTAACAGTGAAAATTTATTAAAAGAAAATTAAGCATTTACGGATTAATGTATGCGCTTAATTATATTTGTTGATCGACAACGGTGAAAGTTATTATCACAATAAACAAAAAAATGAAAAGAAAAAATATAAATAATTTGCATAATCTCATTGAAAAATATTGCATATACACAAAATTATGAAAAAAAAAAATATCTTCACTTGATAATTTATTGAAAGAAATAAAAATTTCTTTTTTATAATTTCGAAATTTAAATTAAATAATCATTTGGTTTATTAAACATTCAATAATTTTTTAAATAAATAAAAATTTTTTTTTAAATATTTATTATAAAGAAAATTTATCATTGCTATTCTTGAATTTTATTCAAAACATTATATCCTGTATCATGTACCGTTCAAGTTGAAAATAATTGGTAAAAATATTCCATCTGCAAAAATAAAAAATTGTATAAACCGGTTTCATTCACCTCATATATACATGGCACGATTGAAACTGCTGAACTTTCAAGTTATTATTTATTTTTATTAAACTAAATAGCAATAAAAAAAATTTATAATTATTTATTCAACACAAATTTATTAGAAAACGAGTACATTAATATTGGGTCACAAATAAATATTAAAATACAAAAAGACTAAAAAAAGGGCAAAAAAATTAATAAGATATTAAATCACAGCAAATCAATTTATTGAAATGAGAAATTAAAATCATAAATAGATCGACATGATCATTGAGTTTTAGTGATTAAAAATAAATTAACTGCTTTCCAGTTTGATTAAGTGACAATTGTAGTGGGAGTTTTGAAAAAAATGATCAAATTGAGGTGAAAAAACTAAGCGAAAGCGAAATTATTGTGTAGACACATATATTGAATAAAAAGGAGAAAGGTCGGGAGATGAAAGTGGCCAAGTGGTCGAGCAAGATGCCAACTCAATCCTCCAGACAAAAATCTAAAATATAAAATTTATTTTATCCTTTATATATTTATTTTAATATTTTTTAAATTTTAAAAAAAAATATGCAATATGCGTAATTTTTAACTTGTTTAAATGACAACTTTCACTATTTTTCTTTTTATATTCAATTATGTTATTTTACTTTGAAATGTTCAGGTACTTTTTGTTCGTCTTCTTTAGAATATTATTATTTTTTATATTTTTATTTAAAATTAGTTATCATTAATCATTGACGATGAAGAAATTGTTTATATAGGTCATTTTGAAATGATTGTATAAAGTTTTTTATTCAATTTTTTTATTATATTTCTTCGTTGATATTTTGGGAGATTGGGACAGTAAAAAAAAAGGTATTGGTTATATGTCTAAGAAATAAAAAAAAATATATAAAAATATATCTACATTTATTATTTTTACTTTTCCTTTCGTTTATAGCAGTTGGGACTTGTTTCACAGAGAAATTTACTTCAGTCGATCGACTGATACAAACGACACTTCATGTAGTTATTATTATTTTTTATTTTTTTTTTATAAAATAGACATTTGAAATTACTCGTGGCATTAGAAATATATTTTATTTGTTTATTTATTTAAATTATTTGATAAGTTTATTAATGAATTCTCGTCTCGTAGTAAATTTATATTTTAAAATTTTTTATTTTGTTGTAATAGATATTTAGAGAAATAAAACAAATTTATTTTATTAGTTTTTTTAATATTAATATAAAGTTATTTGTATTATAAAAAAATAGTTGGATAAATTTGAAATTAAATTTACGTCTTTTTTTTTTTTTGGATGGTCCTTGGCCTGGTTTAAAGACAAATAAACCACCTGCATCATGAAACTTGAAAAATTGCAAATTTTGAAAGAATAAAAATACGCAATATATAGACAGTTCCAAGACTTCGACCTAAAAACATTTTGAGTATTTAAAAACAACAGTTAAATCATTATAATAATATATTTTTATTTTTTAAATAAATTTAAATAATAATATGTAAAAAATTTATTTACTCAGGGGATTATCAATGCTTATGTATTCAATCGAGTGACATAAATAATATTAAAATTACAAAAAAAAATGTCTTATATATTAGAAAAAATATTAAATAATCGTAATCATGATGATAAAATAAATCCGGTTACAAAATTAAAACGTATAATTATTGTAATTTCTATGACTTTGTCAGCAGCAACATTTTTACATGTCAATAATTATACACCCAGTGAGTCAATCTCCTTGTGTTAATTTATTAAAAAAATAGAGAAAAAATATAATTACTTAATAATTCTTTGAATAAAAATAAAATTAAACTAATATTTTCATTTATTTTTTGATTCAGAACAAACATTTTTATCCTGTGATCGACCATGTCATCATCTCGACTGGCCAATGATTTGTCGTGTGAAATTAATTCTCGAGCCGTTTCACTCATTGAGCAAGTAAGCAATAATAAATTGAATATTTTTTTTTATTAAACCAGCTATTTATTAATTTAATTTCCACAACAAATAAATTTTTGTTTGTCTAGACATCAAAGAGAATAAATTGTTTATAAAAATTATTATTACAATACAATAAGCGTGAATAGCAATAAAATATAAAATAAAAATCATAAAATAAACAAGCAAATATGCATGAGCATTGTTATGTTGCATCAGAGTTAACGTAACGGTTAAACATAAACATTATTAGACAGTGCACTTGAGATTAGTTATTGCAGAAAAAAAAAAACCGTTACATAATGAATTTTTCATATTAAAACTTGATATCATTAAGTTAGTACTAAATAATTTTTTTTATTTTAAACAGAGCATGTAGTGATTGCCCAATAAATGAAACGTCATGTTTAGAAAATCATTGTATTTCTGTTGATGGCCATCGTCGAGGTATCCTCACTGTAAATCGTCAATTACCTGGTCCAAGTATTCAGGTAATAAATAATTATTGATTAAAAAATTAAAAGTAAAACAAAATGTGCAAATAATATAACTTTTTATTTTTCTAATAATAAATAGGTTTGCCAAAATGATATTCTTGTGGTTGATGTGATCAATAGATTGCCAGGAAAAGCAGCAGCAATACATTGGCGAGGACAACATCAACTTGAGACACCATGGATGGATGGTGTACCGTTAGTAACTCAATGTCCAATACCAAGTTATACGACATTTCAATATAAATTTCGTGCATCAGTACCAGGAACGCATCTTTGGCATTCACATTCAGGTTACTTTTTATTATTTAATTAATTGTTTTTATAGAAATAATATTATTATCTTATTAGCTATGCAATTTAATAAGAGGAAAATGATAATAATAATGGTCATTTATCACAAGACAAGAAACATTGAAATGATAATTAAATTTTAATTTCATATAATTATTATTTAAATGTATTTTATTTTCAAGCGTCTGATGTATCAAACGGTATTTTTGGTTCGTTGATTGTCAGACAATCTGATCTTCAAGAACCTCATAAAAATTTATACGACATTGATGACCCAAATAATGTGTTGCTGATATCTCAATGGCATCATTCAATGTTGACTGATTTGCCAAAAAAACCAGCACTATTATTGATCAATGGAAAAGGAAGACAAGATGATGGACCACTTGTGCCATTGGCAGAATTTAATGTTAATTATAATAGAAAATATCGTTTTAGAATTGCAAATGCTGGTGGTGCTGGTTCATGTCCAGTGACAATAATTATTGAAAAACATAACATGTTAGTAATTGCACTTGATGGTAATTCAATTCATCCAAAGATTATAAGCTCGTTAACTCTTGCTAAAGGTAAATATTATATATTTATAATTTAAATAAATATTATATTGTGGTTTTTCTAAATTACAGGTGAAAGAGCAGATATTGTTTTAACAACAGACAATGAAATATCAACTTATAAAATTAATGTTCATGAAGAAAAAGGCTGTAGCTCAACACCAATAAGTGGTACAGCATTATTAAAGTATGAAGGACATAAACAAGAAACATTATCATTAAAAAAACCTAATCAACAACAGCAAACAAGTGGAATTAATTATCATGAATTAACAACAAATCCAGTTGACAAATGTGGTACAGCCAATGCAATTTGTGGGAGTGAATTGAAATCAATTAAAAAGATTCCATTTAACTTGCAAAAATTAAATGTCGATGAAAAAATTTATCTTCCAATCAATCAAGTTATGCAATCTTCAGATATATTAGGTTTGAAATTAATTTGTAATTATTTTTCTTATTAATTATTGATAATATTTGACTTATTTTTGTAGGTGAATTTGAGATGAAAATGAATGTTAATAATGGATCTTTCACATATCCATCGTCACCATTATTAACACAGGGTGTTGACATACCTTATGATATTATTTGTTCAGAATTTGATCCAAGAACAACATACAAATGTCGTAATAATAAACCTGAACAGTCCTGTGAGTGTGTTAATATCAGAAAAATATCATTGGGATCAACAGTTGAATTAATTTTGCTAGATCAAGGTAATTTTTTAAACACTGAATTATTTAATTTTTATAATTTACTTGTATTTTTTATTTCATCTAAAGCTGGACGTGATGATCTTGTTTTTCATCTTCATGGTTATAATTTTTATGTCGTTGGTGCAAGATATCTTGGTGATAAAAAAAGCCTCGAAGAAATCAAAGATATGGATGATAAAAATCGTTTGTTTGTTAGAAATTTAGATTCACCAATATTAAAAGACACCGTTGTTGTACCAAAATACAGTGCAGTTGCTATTCGTTTCAAGGCTGATAATCCAGGTGAATATTTAATTTATCCAATAATCAAAATTCCCAAGTGACATACTTGTTTAAAATATGAAAAAAAAAAAAGGTTTTATTATCAAGGGAATATTGTATTTCAAATAATTATATAATATCCTATTAATTTACTCAATACCAGGCTACTGGATGTTACGTGATGAGCATGCATTTGAGTGGACACGTGGCCTTGATGTGATACTTCAAGTTGGTGATGTTGGTGACATGGTACCACCACCAAATGATTTTCCCAAATGTGGATCTTTTGTTGGACCTGACTATTTTCTCATCTAGACTGAAAACAATAAAACAAACAAAATCAATTTACATTTTTATTAAAATTTATAATAATAATACCGACAATTACTGATATTATTATTATTATTTGTTACAATTTTAAAGTTTTTATTAGATATATTTTTATATAAATATTTAATTAACAACGTGATAATTTTTTAATTACTTGTGTACATAAATAAGTGTATATAGTAAAATTTTCAAGTTAAAAAATCAAGTTAATCATTAGTAATTATTTGTTGTTAAAATTTGATTACTAATTTTTATGTAAAACAAAAGTATATTTTTTTTTTTCAAATGGCATGCAAGTTTTTTAATTTGATAGGAAAAAAATTATTTACTCGATTATAAATAATTGAATTACTTGACAATAGCATAGTAACGTCTGAGAAAAATGAAGAATTAAGATGAGATGAAATAATAAAAAATACTGTTAGTTATATTTTTAAAATTATTTTCGTAATTAATTTGTAATCTGAAGTTGAATCAGCTTTTTTAATTTCTTCTATTTGATGTATTTTCAAATGTTTTTATTTTCTATGTCAAATGAATTTTGTTTATTACATGAGAATTTTACTAAGAAGATAAAAATAATTTTAACATGTCCTGTCTAAGTGCATTAGAAAGTCAGGTATTAACACTATTGACATCACCAAAAGATATATTATTTCTTCGTCATAATGTTTATCGTGAATATGGGAGAATAGCACTTGGTCCTGATTTCATTCATACATTACCATCGTTTATTATTATCATCGCAATAACAGTTGTAATATGGAGACACCTGACCCTTGACTGGTTAAACATATCAAATGGAAAAATTAAAAAAACATTTCAGGTAATTTCAATTGCTTCTACAGTTGAATGTTGTTTTTTTAATTGAAAAAAATTTTACGATTTATTATAGATGGCTTTTAGCTGGATAATTATAAATGCTGTTCTTTGGCATTGGCTAATTATTCAGAGAGTTTTATATTGCAGTGTCTGGAATTATTGGAATAACGTAATTAAATGATGTTAAAAAAATAATAGCATAGTTAGTTAGTTGAGTAGTAATTAATTGATTTAATTCAAATAGAATATGGAATTTCGTGACATTACATTTCCATGGTGGCAAAAAGTATGGTCATCATTTTATCCACCACCAAATCAGCCACCAGTATTATCAGCAAGTTTAATATCTTGGATATTATCAGTGTCATTATCTGGAAGTGGTCTTTTAACAGCTCTAAATATTGATATTATTAAAAATAAATTAACATCAAAGATATTTACAACAAATATTAAAGAAAAAAATATTAAAATTGATGCGGAAAGGTTATTTGATTTTCATCAAGGTTTTTACATTTAAAAAAAAAAAAAAAAACATTTAACTTTTAATTTTAATTATAATTAATGAATTTTTTTATATTTAAAATTTTAATTTGTAAATAAATTTAATTTAATTTTTGTTTTTATAAGAGAAAAAAGAACTACACCACGACAAACAAGAGATGTAACACCAGCAACTGATAAAAGTGATGGAGCATCAATTTATGATGACGATTATCAATCTGAGATATCTGTGGTTTCATCAAATTCTCATGATAAAAAACAACAACAACGTGAAATATCACCAATATCATATGGAACAAATTGGGTACGATGTACTACAAAAGATCAACAAAAAAATATATCAATGAAATCATTGAAGACAGTAACTGGTGCAACTGAAATTAAAAATATTGAAGAAGAATTTTTACCAAGACAAACTCGAAATAAACGTGGCTGTCATACTGTTATACCCAGCAACTCTTAAAAGAGTTCTTCAACTTTAACAATTTTTAAATTAAAAATATTTAAAGAAACCTTTCATGAATAATTATTATTAAAATATATTTTTTTTCCAAATATTGATTAGTTTTTTTTTTTTATTAATTAATTATTTAGAGTAGTTTTTATAATTTTTATTTATTTAACCTTCAGAGTTATGTAAAGGGACGATAAAATTTGCGCAAGCGTGATTATGATTCTTGCTGGATATCAAAAAAATTTTAGTTATAAAATTTTAATTATAAAATCTCAAGTTGGCAGAAGAGGTCTGAAAAAAATGATTGAATTTAATGATAAAAAAATAAATAACAAAACACCTGAAGAAATTGGATTGGATTCATCAACATCACAAATTGTAACATGTGATTGCATTGAATCATCAGAAGTACCATCAAATGATGATGATGAACGTGCTGGATGGGAAAATAAATTTGATTTTCTATTTAGTTGTATCAGTGTCTCGGTGGGTTTAGGAAATATTTGGAGATTTCCATATTTATGCTACAAAAATGGTGGTGGTGCATTTATAATAACATATAGCATTGCTATGATTTTTTGTGGGATACCAATATTTTTTCAAGAAGTTGCTATTGGACAATATCTTGGCACAAGTGGTATCAATTTAATCGCTCAACTTTGTCCAATTTTACAAGGTACATTATCATTTAAATGATGAAATAATTTATTTATTAATTCAAATGGTTTTGATTCAAGGTGTTGGATATGCTACAATGACAATTGTTTTTTTTCTCAATATATATTATTGTATAATAATTGCTTGGACAATATTCTACTTGATAAGTACATTTAGCCAACTTCCAGATTTACCATGGAGTAACTGCAGTGAGTATATTGTTATTAATAATATTTGCAAATACAATTTCATGTAAATTTTTCCAACTAGAAAATTATTGGAACACTGATAATTGTTATACGTTAAACACTTCATTATTAAATACTAATAATGATAATAGTGGAAATCAAACATCATCAGTAGAAGAATATTGGGAGTAAGTAATTTTAATAAAAGATAAAAAATTATTACAAAAATTTATTGATAAATAATTGTGACAATAATTAGACGACGTGTTTTAAATGTTACAAATGGAATTGATAATATTGGCGAAATACAGTGGGAGTTATTGAGTTGTTTAACAATCGGTTGGATAATAATTTATTTAATAATTCGTCGTGGTATTCATCAGAGTGGAAAAATCATATGGTTTACAGCATTATTTCCAAATATCGTATTACTCATATTATTGATAAGAGCTGTTACATTAAATGGTGCAATAATTGGCATTAAATATTATATAACACCAAAATGGGAAGTACTTTTAACATCTGAGCCATGGATTGATGGTGCAACACAAATTTTTTTTGCCTACAGTATTGGAACTGGTGCTTTACCAGCTTTAGGATCATTCAATAAATTTCATCATAATTCTTACAAGTAACAGCAGTAGCTTAAATTATAGATGACAATAAATTGATTAATTTTTTTTATTCAAATAGAGATGCAATGATAACGTGTATTGTCAATACATTGACATGCCTCGTTGCTGGATGTGTTACATTTTCAATATTAGGACATATTGCTTATGAGCAAAACACAGATGTATCAAGTGTCGTTAAAAGTGGACCAGGTCTTGTTTTTTCAACATATCCACAAGTGATATTAAAAATACCTGGATCACCAATTTGGGCTGGAATATTTTTTTTCATGCTAATTGTAAAGCCAACATTTATTAAACAATAAATTTTGATTTCTTTTATATTTTTTGTTTAATATTTTCTAGATGCTGGGAATTGACAGTGAGTTTTGTACTGTTGAGGCATTTATAACTGGAATAATTGACAATTGGCCAAATACATTACGACAACAGCGAAATAAATTTACACTTATTATTTGTTGTTTAATGTTTTTACTAGGGATACCAATGGTGACACAAGTGAGTAGATTTTTAGGAGAAAAACTAAATAAACAATCTTTTTGTTTAAATAAATTTAAAAAACAACAGGGTGGTGTTTATATATTTCAATTAATGGATACGTACTCTGCAAGTGGTATATCGATACTTTGGGTTTGTTTTTTTCAAACAATTGCAATATCATGGATATTTGGAACAAAACAATTCACAAATTGTATTTATAAAATGATGGGAATTGAGCTTAGTAAGTTTTGGTCATTTTGTTGGCTAATTTTTGCACCAGTTATAATGATTGTGAGTATTTTTCATTCTATTTTATTCTTTTCATATTTATAAAATGTAATTTATGTTATTTTTTTTAGTGCATATTTATATTTCAATGTATTGAATTGAAACCATTGAAATATGGGGATTTTTATGAATATCCAGTTTGGTCTCAAGTTATTGGATATTTAATTAGTCTGTCGTCGATGATTTGGATACCGGGTTATGTAATTTATTATGTTATTACCGAACCACAATCAATCAAAAAGGTAGACATTGAAATACAATAATTTATTTGTAATTTGATTAACCTTTTTTTATTTTTAAAGAATTTTTTGAAAGGATTGAAGCCAAATATTTCAAAGTTTCGAGGTAAAGATTCATCGAAAAGTAAAGTTATTATTCCAATATCTGAAAGTAATGATAAATTAATTACACATAATCATAGTTTTTCGAGTCAAATTAAATGAATATTCAAAGAAAAAGTGATTGAATTTAAAAATTTAATGTTAAAAGTAGCCCAGCTATAACAAGTTTCTTGTAATTTTCTCGAAATTTTTGGAAAATATCTAATAAACTTTTTTTTTTGTTTTGTTGCTTTTTAAAAACAAAATAGGAAATAAATATATATTATTTTCTTCTGTATGAATTATGTATTTTCAATATTCACAAATGCAAAAATATTTTAGACTATCAAAATCCACAGAATTCAATTTTCAAATTTATAAAATTTTACCAGTCAAAATGACTCAATTGCATGCAAATTTTCAATGTAATTTGTATGCAAAAAAATACAATTTTTTGTTTTTAATAATTTATTTAAAATAATTCAAGAAGAAAATTAATTAATTGAATAAATTTGAATTAAAAAAAAAAACATATAAAAATTGATAAATAAATATGTATCGTCAAATTCGTTGTAATTCTAATTTTACTTTTTTTCATTATTATTTATTCACTTGATCTACATGTCTCAGAGTTTATTTTTTCCTTCATAAAATCCCCTTGGTATCCATGAATTTCAAATGAGTTTTTTTTCCTTATAAAAAGGAAAAAAAAAAACGTCTTTTATCGTCTCAAGAAAACTGAGAATGCAAGACTCCACATAAGATGCGATCCTTGAATAATTTTTTGCCTCTTTTTTTTCTATATTTTTTCTAATAATAATTTTCAACTTGAATCTTGACATTAATTTAATTTTTCATCTAAAAATTGTCATCATATTTTTCATTTAAAAAATTATAAAAAGATAATAAATTTTTTCAAAACAAATCAATAAATCTCTAATAAAAAATGCATAAAAAAAAGCACCATTTTATTGTTTATCTGATAAACAAAAAGCCATGGAGTCATAAAATTTTTTTTATTACTTTTCTCTTTTATTCGTATATAAAAAAAAAAAAGACAAATAATAAAAAAGGTGAAAAGCAAGAGGCATTTGTAAAAGAGCAAAAGAAATAATTTGCTTAATTTTCAAGAGGCTATATTTATTTGCACGCGACGTGATATTTATTTAATACCAAAAGTATTATTTAAAAGAGATTCAAGTTAGATGGTTATTTTCATATAAATTCTATCGATAAAAATAATGATGATAATGATGATTAGAAAAATATGGCGGTCAGGGGCAAGTAAACTTAAAAGGTAAGTTTCATTTCGGCTGAGACAAACCAGTAATGCACACAGGTAAAAAAAGGGATGCAAGTATTGACCCACTTTGTGGCGCTAGTTGTCATGTTTATTTATTTATTTTTATTTTTCCATAAATATATGTGTTACCAGATGTTTTACATATTCTTGCATGCACTTGCATTATAACGCATTAAATAATAATATAAATTTCCATGTGTTTTTTATCTCGGAAAGAATAATAATAATTTTTTTATTTTTTTTACATAAATAAATAGACAATAATTATCAATTAACATAAATTTGCATTGCAATAATAACTGCATTTTTAATTTGTATTATAACTGATTTATTGTGCAATGAAAATTTAAAAAGGCCAAGAAAATTTTGAGCTTTCGACATTATTGACAAAGTAAAAAAGAACGTGTTGAATTCTCAAGATTTTATAGAGGATTTTATCAAATATAAAATAATATTTCAAGACAAAGAATTTATTTCAAGTTTAAGTTTTGTATTTATTATGAAAAAAATATGATAACGACAAACAGATTGTAGTTGTCTATATTTTTTCGTGCTTTTTACGTAGGCGCAGAGCTTTTTATTTTTTTTATTTTTGTTTTTACACTCTGAACAATACAAGATGTAGCTGTATAAGAAAAAAAATTGTATCTATAAGTTGATGGAGGATTAAAGCACGCAGCTGCAAAGTAAAAGCTGGCGCATATCGTTTCGTCATTTCATCCCCTACACCTTTTGCAAAACTGGCTGTTGTCGTCAGCGCCAAAAGCGCCAAGAGCCATGGGGGCTGATAAAGTTTACTTTTTGATTGTTATTTAGAGTAGGCAACACCGTGGTGGTGGCTGTATCAAACTTGATACAATAATTGTGCATTTTTTTTTTAATTATTATTGACTGTTATAAATTAAAAGATAAAATATATAATTTTTTTTTATCTCATCAATTTAATGTATTGTTGTTATAAATAATATTGTAATTTATTTTTAGTTTTTTTTTTTTTTAATGTTATTTAATATTTTATGTGCTCAGGTGAAATTAACATCTATTTATTTATGTGATATGAAAAATAATAAACAAATATAAATAATTTAATGAACCAATTTTTTGGTTTTATTGTTTGAATTGTTTTTTTTTTTTCAGCATTTTCTATTCATTGTTTTTTTAATTTGATTTTTTTTTTCAATGTGAAAATTTTTCCGGTTGCGGAAATACAATAACGAGTGGAAATTGAGAAATAAAAGAAATAAAAAATATAGCCAATCGTTGAAGAACAAAGGTCAGTTAAAAAATCATCACTTTTAATAATTTAAGGATTTTTTTTTTTTGCTTTTAATTAGAAATAATTGTATTTTGTGTTATTAATTTTTTGCATTGTTGATTTATTTATTAAAAAACAAAAAACAAGTATATTATTTTTAGACAAGTGATATACGTGTTGCATTTGAGAGTTAAATAAAATAAACAACTTTTAATCAACTTGTTTGTTTAAAAAAAAATAAAAAACAAACAAAGGAAATAATAAATGTGTTTAAAATTGATGAGAAACAATCAAAAATTTGCTCATTCATATAAAAATAATATTAATTACCAACAACATATCAACAGTTTAATCAATTTAAATTAGCTAATGACCTTCAGTGTCACTTGTTAAACAATGAAAAATAAACAAACAAAAAGAATACTTTTAAAAATTGACGAGAGACAATAATTATCATACACAATAAAAAATAATAACAATTGAATTTTTTTTTTTAATTTTATCTATTAATCAATAATTTCTAAATTTATCGTGATTTTTTTTTTTTTTTTTCAAATAACCTTCCTTGCAAAGTGCAAGTTATTTTTAATGAAAAGAAAAGGGAAGAAAAAATTTTAAGAGGATGAAGTTAACATGTTAAAGAGACATTTAATTTTTGGATTAATAATATTTAAAAAATAATTAAAAGCTTCGATATATCAAATAAATATTTTATCCAACGATAAATATAAATTTAAGTTCAACAAAAAAAAAGTGTAACAAGTGGCTTTGTTGTTATGATTATTCACAGCTCGGTAACTAAAATATAACATGTATATTTAAATTTATTTTTAAACTCAATTTAAAATGTAAATATACAGTTTTTTTTACAAAAATTAAAGCATAATGTCAAGGTTTTTAAAGACTATTGGATTTGCAAAAAAATAAAAATATTATTCCAATGAAAATTGCAAGATAAATGTAATTTTTCGGAAATAAAAATCACATAATTCATGTAATTATTGTTGTACAACTATTATTACATACTATATATTTTAATGCAACAAATAAAAATATTTTGGCTTTAAATCTTGATAGACACAAATAATATTTTTAACCCTGACATTTTATCCCTCGAGACAATCTCAACTACTACAAGTAGAAAATATCATTGTGTGTTGGAACAAATCGCGTGATTCGTGTACTTTAAAATGTTTAAAATCTTTTTTGATTATGTAATAGTTATATCACTGTATTTTACAATATAAATATTTTCCTTTTTTACAAACATACATTATCTAAATTATATTATTTTTTTTTTCACCTTTTGCCTAGCAATTTTACTAAAAATTTTATTTTATTAAAAATTTATTTTCGTTTGTTCTTGTGAGTATTTTTGTTGGCTTAAAAAATGCCATCCCCTTTAGCTATTATTTTTTTCTTATCGATCAGACTATGTTTATGTGTACCTGCTTTTTTTTTTCTTCTTGTTTAATATTTTTGTTTTTATGAATTTCAATTAATTGCGTTTAATTGGTCCAAATTTTATTATTCTTTTGATCAACATCCAGTGTGATATTAATGATTGACATTTTCACGAAAGGGTAGTTTTTTTAGATGGAAATTGTTTGCCTAAAATTTTATAATATATTGCCTTTTTTATTTTTCTTTTTTTTGTACTTTTAATTGTTGAAATTCACCTGCTGTAATTTAAGCTCGATTGGAAGTTGGGGTTCGATCAGCAGCTTAACATTGTATTATTTAAGTTTTTTTTTTTTTAATTTTATATACATAAAACATGAGCTTAAGATAACACAATTTTTTTTTTTTTATTTCACTGAATTTATAAATGAAAAGTAGATTAAAAAGAAAAAGCATTTTAATAGTAAAAGTTTTTTTCAATTAATTTTTTATCAATATATTTTTTTTTTGTCTTGTGTTGGTATTTTTAAAATTTTTAATGTAAAAAACAGTTAATAATTGTTATTATTATTTAATAAATAAATTAATTTATGAAATGAGATGTGAAAAATAAAATTTTCATGCTTTTAACACGTCTGAATTGTCGTAAAAATGTTTTTCTTTTGACAAACTTTGATAGAGTTACAAGAATATGAAAAAAAAACCCAACAAAAAAGAAATACGAACGAAAAAAAATCAACAAGATATATGAGAAAGGGTCACAATTTGTTCTTTTTTTTTTTTACCCTTCAAGTTTTTCTTTTATTTTAGGTAGTGCAATTTTCTTGAACCTTATTCTTTTTATTTTTCAACTTATTTTCCAAGTCTATTCTTATTTTACCCAACATTTATTCTCATTATTATAAATTTTTTTTACCCTTATTTTTTCTGTAACTAAAATCTTCAATATTACAATTTATTTACCTTTTTTTTCTCGTATAATTTCCATTAATTTAATAAGTTTACTTTATAATTTAAAAATATATTTTTTTTCTTCAAATACAAATTTAATATATTTTCTTTTTTAAAATCATTTGATTGTCTCGTGTCTCGTTAAAATAATCAGTTTTGGCATAAACCTAAATAAATAATACCCTCCTAAAGCTATTTATCTATTTTTTTTTTGTTTATTCTGTTGGAGAAATGGATAAACTATTTTATAGAAGGAAAGTCGATTCTTCAATGTCTCGAAGAACGAGTAGAACAAGTTTGTAAGTTAGTACTTTTTGATAGTAACTTGGGAATATATTTTTTGTTTTTTTTCTTTCTACTATTTGATGGGATATTATTGCTGTACATATACATAACAAAAGTCAAAAAGTTTTTCAAAACTAGCGAGATGATAAAGCCTCAGTGTCCATATATAAAACTTTATCTTTAAAATAAATTTACAGCATTAAAATTACAATGAAAATTCATCTTCAAAAATTTTTTTACCATATTATTATAAACATTTATAATAAAGAAAAATATCAAGGACTTTTATTCATTATTTACCATTATTATTTTGTGATTCAAAAAATTTTTTTTACTCAAAAATAGTAATATAGAAAACTATGTCTTTAATATTGACAATACTACTATAAATATTCTTTGGAAATCCTGCACCTGGGATTTAGCATAAATAAAAATATTTTAAAATTTAAATAAACGTATAAATGAAAAAAAAAAAGCTCATTTTTCATATGCAAATCAAATATATATCCACGTTTACGTTTGATATATTTATTTGAATTTTTTTCTTCTATGATATTTTAACAATGAAGTTTTTAAATTTATTATTTATTAATTTATATTATTATTTTTATTGAATATTAATGCATACATTTATTTTTATTTATCAAAATGTATGCTAGAGAAAAGCTGCTATTGACATGAGCTTGTATGCCAAGAAAAAAAAATATATCTATGCAAATATATATTTATTTTATCTTGAAAAATAAAATAAAATTATCAGAGAGTTGAAGGATAAATAAAAAAATAAATCAATGGATAAAAAGGTATAAAAATGTGTCGCAGTGCAGCGAAATTATACAGAACATTTAAGAAAATAAAAAAAAAACTGGAGATAATAAAATATTTTGAAAAATATATGCTGATGATGGTTGATCAAGTGATGATAAATTAATAAATAATATGAAAAAAAATATATAGAGTGAAAAAACAAAATGAAGAAAACATAAATCATAGCAGGGAAAAAGAAAAAGTCGTAAATAAAACAAAAAAAAATTAATAATTCTACAAAGAAAATATATTATTTTCGGTTGAAATATAAAACATGTTTGGGTTTTGTTAATTTAAAATAAATCAAATAACATTACACGTGAAATTTAGATGAAAAACTAATCATTAATGATGTTTTTTAATTCATATTTGATCCTGTCTTTTTATTTTTCAATAATTAATAGTTAATAAAAAAAACTCATGTTAGGAGATTAAAAATAATCCGTATGTTTTATGTAATATTTGAAAAAAAAAAGGTGATTTAATAATGTCAGTAATGCAGTAATAATTCTCGAGACATAAAGCTCAACATGAAATCATATAAGCTCAGAATTATCTTCATGTTCATATTACATTTTATGTTAAACTCCCAACACCCAGTGTCAACTAGTTTAAATTCTGACTGATTACAACTTTTTTGTTGAATTATTCTTGATAATTAGACATGATAAATTATGACATTGACTTTCAAATTGTATTTATAAAAATATTTTTTACAATTTAAATTTAAAAAGTTTTTTTTAAAGAAACTTTTGTCAAGTAATTTATATTTTTTTAAAAATTTTTTTATTAATATTTATAAGGATATTTTTTATTACTCTAATTAGCAATCATTAATAGAAGAAAAAAAATAATAAAACGCTGTATTTTTGTTAGGTCAAATAAGGTATAATTATAATTAATAATTTACTAAAATTCACCGACCCGAAATGTATTCTATGATAGATGTTGTAACAGGATAATTAAAACAAACTGATAATTATATATCTACTAAATGAAAAATTATAAAATTAATAATGTTATATAAAACTAAAAAAATTTAAAAACTTTATTAATCAAATTTTTATCAAATTAATTTGTTGTTTAAAAGTTATTTCTATCTAATTTATTTATTAATATTGAAACAAAAAAATGAGCAATGTTTTGATAAATAACTTGAAATAATATCGAGTAACTTTTTAATTTGAAATTCATTTGGGATTTATGTAATATTTGATTAGATAATCAATTTATATTTTATTGAATATTATTTTTCTTTATTTCATTTGTTTGTTTAACAGAAAAATTGTAAGATGAAGAGTTGGTTTAACTTGTTTTGTATAAAATGCAATCGCATTGTCAATAAAAGTATAGAGTTTTATTATTAATTCTATTGGGAATGATAGCCCAACTGTTAAACATTGCCCTGAGGCTTTTTTTTTTTCTTCCATACATTTTTTTTTTTACTATTTTATTTACACTCTGTTACTTTAAAAACTTTATGTTAGTTTTTTTATTTAGTATTGTAACAAACACAGCGTTCAAACTTTATTGTGATAAAACTTGTATTTTAAATTGGTACATGTCATACCAAGTTTTAAACTTGGATAAGAAATGAAATTCAAAAAAAATACATCGGTAATATTTAAACATATTTCGTCTCACCAATTCAATATAAAAAAAACCAGATTAAATTAAAAATTCCATCAATTTTAATATGCAAAAAAAAATAATTATATTTCAAGTTTTTTGTTTTTTTTTTTTGCACTTCAAAATAGTGAATAATAGCTTGGAGGTTGGGGAAAAAAAAAATAGAAATAAAAAAAGGAATTTAAAAAGATAAATTAATAAACAAAAAGATGAAATTAACAAACACGAGTTGAGTTTCATTATTTTCATTATGCAAAAAACAAAAGGGGATGACACTGTATACTTAGTTCATCCCTTGTTGTACTTGATAATGTTTTTATTCTAATGTTGGCTCGCAAATAAATAATAAAAAAAAAAAATACAGAAAATAGTTATAGAAGAAAATAATAAAATCAAATAAAACTAAATCTTTGGAATATGAAAATTAGTTTTTGGTATTTTTCCATTTAAAGTTTAACAAAGTTTATACTCGGTGTATGATTATGTGAAAATTTAAATATGGTGGCTGGAATTTTAGTGGATTCATATTCAAATGCTCAAGCTTTTCTTTATAATGTTTAAAATAATTCAAGACAATTTGTCTATAATTTACCTGAATTTCGAATTGAAAATAATTTATCGATTAAATATTATTAAATTGAATGATTTTTTATTTTTATAATTGATTAAATAAAATGTCTGGGTGATGGTAAATTAATTTTTTTCTGTTTTCTTATTTACCCCCAACTTTATACTGAATCAATTTTGTTAATAATAATTTAGATAATGAAGACACAAGAGGCCAATAACTGTCACGCATGTCTCTGACCCAAATTGTCCATGTCCAGTAAAGTAAACAAAAAAAAATAATTGTTATTTATTTTTCCCCTTTATCATGGATGAACTTTGTTTTTTCTTTTTGTAGCTGATAGTTGTGTTGACTCAACAAGAAATTTTTTAATTATAAAATTATGAGTTCATAACATGCAAAACATAAATTGAGTCAGTAACAATTTACAGTTTCTGTTGTTTGATATTGTGGACAAATTCGACACTGGTTATCCGAGTTGTTTGGATAATAATTATAATTCGCTAAATAATTTCAAACATGGACATTTCAAATGAAAGGAAAAATAATTATTATTAAATACAAAAATTGATAAATGAAAAAATATGAGCCAGAGAACAGCAAATACGAAATACGTGTTTGTAATATTCCAAATGTAATTACAATATTTGATGATAATAATAATAACAAATGATTTATTTAATTGAATTATTCAACAAGTATTAATTAAAATTGAAAATAAATGAAAAAAATTCTGTTAATTAATAATATAAATAATTTCCAAGATAAATAATAAGAAAATATTTATTTTTTTATTTTTTATATTCAATTATAATTTAACTTTGTTTCAAATCTTTGTTGAACTTTTTGTTGTTTTTTTTTCTTTCGATCAATTTGTGGTTGAGGTAAAAAAATAAATTTAAGCTGTTTAAAATATATCCACGTATTGATGTCAAAAAGTTTTTGAAATATTGGCCCAATTTTTCCGGTGGGATAAACTTGAAACACGTGATGCTATCGTTAATTTATTGATTTTCATGTGCGTAAACTCAACTCGATTATTACATGATAATTTTTATATTTTTTCTTTTAAAAATCTACTTAAAGCTTGTTCATTTTTTAGTATTATTTGCAGGATTAACATTGTTATTATATAAAATATTTATTACAAAAGTTCTTGAGGTTTATCAATTTTTTTAATGAAAAATATTTTCATAATTTATAATTAAAAAGAAAATAAAAAATATCTACGTGAATGATAATTGAAAAAACTTTGGCATTAATAAATTTGTAAATTTAAAATTACCATGTGAATGATAATAGAGAAAAAAATAATAACAAATTCAGTTGAAAAAGAACGTCAACCAATTAAATGTCCAGAAGATTAATGACAGTTGTCATTTTTATAGAGTAAAAAATAATTGTTAATCAACAGCATTAATAAATCAAGATAAATGTTTCAAAAGTTTGTAACAAAAACAATAACTCAACAATCAACAAGATGAATAAATTTCATTAACTTATTTTGTATATTCAAATAGATTATAGAACCAAGGCACAACAAGTTAAATCATATTTGCCTGACAGAATATGTGATGAATAAACCAGAAGCTTGCACATCAGTGTGAAACCTCACAATATGTGTAGTACTACAATTAATGAGTAGAACATGTGGCTAGTCATCAGTTATATTATGAATATCTATGATCTACTTTATCATAATTATTATCAGTTAGCTTGTATTCTCTATCATCACTACGTCAAATTTTTTTCCATTATTTCATTCAAGATTTATTTATCATTTTGGCTATTTTTTTTTCATCAAAAACAACAAAAAAATTGTATTTTTTTTTCAATTTTAAATATCATCAAGATGAATTTGTATGTAAATATTCAAAGAAAACTTGATAAAGTTATATTTTGATGAAAAATATATTTACATGAGATAAAAAAAATATTTAAGAATGAAAAAAAATATATTGTCTCAATGTAAATATCAAATACATATTCTTTTTGATTTATATTTTCATATCACGTGTCTGTGATTTAAATTTATCAAGACACCAATGCACATCACGTATTGTATTTACAATTCAGCTGACCAATTTAAATGTCACTCGATTTTTTATAAAATCAATTTCCATGAAAATATAATATTTTTTTATCTCACAAATAGATTGTATTATTAATTATTTAACAAAAAAATTACTTACCTATTTAGATGTTCAACTTGACAATGTTAATGTTGTTTGAAAATTCTCTTTGGTGTTGTTGTTATTTTAAGTTTAATTAAAATATCAGGTTAGCACAATGAAAATTACAATCATCTAGCCTCATCACATAGATCTGAAATATGATAAAAAAAAAATATATTTTATCAAAGTTAAATTGACAATTGAAACAATTGATTGTTATTTAAAAAAAAAAATGTTAGTTAATGAAAGTACAATTGGTAACTGGATGATGATATATAGATAGAGTATAAACTTGTCAATTTATACAGGTCAAATAGAACTACATGAAAGAAAATAGTTAAGCTGTAAAAATATCTTGTAAAAGTTTTGGATGAACAGAAGTGCTACAGGTGTGTTGTGTTTCACGCTCGGATTGACCTTTATTCTGTTTTATATTTAATCTGGTCCTTTACAATGTTTATATGTCTCTTTATCATGCTAGCCATTATTCAAACTACATTTCAAGTAGACTAAATCCTTGTTGAGAAAGTTGGGTCGGTTTAATTCTTGCTCAACTAACTTTAACACTCACACTATCAATGATAAAAATCTTTTGACTCACTTTATTGGTAATTACAACTTTATTCATTGCAATTTGTTCGTTAATTATTGTTTTTTATATGACACTGAAGTTAGCTTCATTTCTTTTTTGATGAAACTTTTTATTGACATACGTTGTTGTAAAATGGAGAAATTTTTAAAATTCAAATGTCAACAGGTCGATCTTAAACATCTCCAAAAGTAATGTGTTTTTTTGATTTTCATTAATGAAAAATTTAACTGTTGATATCTTTTAATTGAAAAAAAAACTTTGTCCACTCATCCTGAGTTCAAAAATAATTTTATTTAAAAACTATAAAAATTCAATTGAAGCTCTTTCAAATTCACAGAGGTGATATTTTTTGTTTTTTTTTATTTTCCTAATTTTTATTAATGAAAAATTTAATTTTTGATATTTTTTAATTGAAAAAAATAAATATAAAATAATAAGATTGAATTCAAATATACAAAAGAAAAGTCGACCAATAAAACGAATAAAATAAATAAAAAATCCCCAAAAAATAAATAATAAAACTGAGTATTTCAAGTCATTCAAATTTCATTGATAAAAACAAAAAGAAAAGGTATTTAAATTTCTGCCTGTTTTTCTCGGAATTAAAGTAGGTCAATCAGCGCGCGTAAATTCCTAGAAATACAACGACCTCAAAAAACCGGTTTTAAAGGGCTAAACTCTAGCGAAAAAAAGCCGCCCCGATTCTTGGAAGTCACTCATTCAACATTTAATGAATGAAATTAAAAAAATTTGAATTTCCAAGAATTGTCCCATTGAAGTCTAAATAAATATTGTTATACTCATTATTAATTACTTTTTTTTTCAATTATTTATAAATTGCTTATATTACAATGGTTTTCACTGTGTAATAAATTTATTAATTATTTAAATAATGAAAAACTAAATGAATTTAAACTCACAATAATATTATTTTTAAAAAGCAAATAATTTCCATAATATTTACAATTAAAATTACCAATTTAATCGAACAATAAAAGCTGATTTATATAATTATTATTCAATATTTATTTATATTATCAACAAAAAAAATCAATTGTAAAACTAATGTCATCTGAATATAAATTCAGTTTAATATTATATTTAAATAAAAATGAATTGATTACAGAAATTTTTGAATATTTAAAAAAAACATTCAACGATTTTCCTCTATCAAGACATGAGAATTCATTCAAATAAAATAGTTTGAATAATTTTTTCGGGTTCATATATCAAATGAAAATATAAAAAAAGTAAAAAATTTTGTTTTAATCAAATAATAATATATAAACTAAAATTTATTATTGTCATTTTGATTTATTTTCTATATTTTTTCATTTAATATACCTTTTTTTCTTGGTTTATTTTCAGTCAACCCCAAATGTATATTAAAAAACATTCTCACCAGTAATGACACTCGCTACAGCTAAATTTAATCTGAGTCTTCAAAATGAAACGACAAAAAAAAAAAAAGAAAATTATGATAATAATAAATTAAACTCGTCTTTGTATTAAAAATGTATTAAAAAAAAAAAAAAAGAAAAATTTTCGTGGATAAAATAAAAAGCTATATTCCTTCATTCGTATTTTCCGGATCGTTTGTATATAAAACTTTATTTGATTGTTTCGAAACAATGTCTTTTTTGACCCTCAACTAATGACAAGCATTTAATGTCATTGTAAACAAAATAATAAAAATAAATGAGACAAGATATATATAAAAAGTAGAATGATTATTATTTTTTTTCATTAAATTTTTCTTATTACAATTTATAAAAATTTTTATTTTTTTTATTTTTATTTTTTTCATTGTTCTAGCTCATCATTATATTTATTATTCAATTGTTATTATTTTATTCATATAATATTTTT
>JAPYYR010000171.1:79243-121634 GCA_030523065.1 Aphidius colemani | reverse complement strand
TTATATGTACGTAATCATATAATAATTAAATACATAAGCACACTCTCCATAAGAAGTTTCACTTCCCCCGCGCGTACTCGCAACACGCACAATTTTTTACTTTTTATTTTGATTTGATTTTTTTTTTGACATTAACTTTATTTCTTTCTTCACCTTCTGCGGTCTTTGCCTCAGCAGAAGTCATTTTATTTATTTTCCGGGTGATTTTGATGTTGGGCAACGTCTCGTGTGTACTTTTTAGGGATTTATTACTTCGCGAATACAGCATTGAAAGCAAAAGGAAGACGTTGATTTTTTTTATTTTACTTTTTTTAAAAACTTGGATAACTGCCAAAAGAGCTGTAGGATCAAAAAAGCCTAGGAGGTCAGAAGAAGATAAAAAAAAAATATATATTTTCTATTTCGTATCTTTTCTTGTAAATTTTTTTGCAATTTTGTATTTTATATATATTTTTTCATTTAAACTTCATTGATATTTTTTGTTTATTAAAGTTTTGAAGCCAAAAATTTATATGCAGAAAAAGAATGAATTTTGTTGTTTCGATGATGTTTGGATTGTTTGAAAATACGAGCTGATTTAAAATGACTTGGATTTTTTATTTTTAAATTATAAAATAAAGTTTCAAAAAATACATATAAAACTGAGTGTTTCATGTTATCGTTTGCCAACATAGTTCAAGTGTTTTCAAGATTTTTTGGCACCAAAAAAATATAAGTTGACAACGAACCAACTTAAGAAAATCAATTTTAGTGTTTGATGTTTTCGAAGAATTTATTTTTCATGAAGATCACTCTGTTTATTCTGATGACTTTGATTTTTTTAAATATAAGTATATTTTTTTTTTTAATCAAAGCTGCCTGTATTTGCAGTTGAAAAAAACATGAATATAAATTTTTTAAATTCAATACAAAAAAGAAAAATCAAAATACAAAGTACATGTATTATAAAATTGGTCGCAAGATGAAGAAATTACTATATAAATTTTTTTTACTCTTATTTTTTTTCATTTGAGTATATACTAAGTTGTGCTTGTGTTACTTGGAAAAAATTTCCTTTTACAATTTGCTATTTTATGTGTTAAAAGAGAAAAAAAAACACCAAGCCCAATCTTTTTTTATTTTTATTTTTTTTTATTTTTATTATTTTATTTGTTTTTTGGTAATGCAATTTTGGTTGACCATGTTTTTTCTATTTTATTTTATCGTGCTTTAAACTTCATCTAACAAAAACTTTTATTTAAAATTTTATTATCTTATTTTCTACAAGGATTTGAGTATATATTTTTTTTTTTTTAAACTCACCGTCGTCAATTGAGACTGGTGTTATCGCCATATCACCTCCTTTTATTTGAAAATTTCCACGATACCACACAATTGTTGCTGCTGGTTTAGCCATACTGATTGTACACTCTAAACTTCTTGATTCACCAACATTTAATTCAATTTTACCCTGATTTGGATGACTACTTATCTCAACTTTTTGTGGTGGTGCTGTAAACAAAAACAAAAGAACAAAATTTAACTTTTCATAAATTTATTGTACATTATATTTAACTCAATTATCAAAAATGCAATTTTAAATTGTTACAGTTTAAAAGTGATTATGAATTTATAGCTTAAACATGGTCGCTATGAATTTTATGTCATTGAGTTAATTTGAATATGTGATAATTATAAATTTATGTATAATTGATGACTTTCATGACACATTCAATTTTATTTGTAATTTCATTTTTAATTTTGTGTCACGTATTCGATACTTTTTATCATCATAATTGGAATGATTGTCATAAAAAAAATTATTGATATTAAATATATCATAAAATATATGCCACTTGATTTACGTTTGATGAATCTCTAAGTAATAAAATTTAAAATAATAGTCGAAGTCAATTGGTATATTGAAAATTATATGAATATAAATTTTCAGATTTAAATTTTGTTTTATGTATGAATAAAAAACTGTCAATGAAATAATAATTATTGTTAAAATATAAAAGAGATTTTTTTTATAATTGGATATGATTAAATTTTGATGGTCTTTATCATTCAATTTGAACTATGTCGAATTGATTTTTATCAAGCTAATAGTATTACGTGAATGTCTAACGATCACAATGAGAGCCATTGAAATATATAATACAATATGTATTTTCCGATTGAATGGACAATCTGATATTCATCAAGGTAAACCATTTTCTCTTTGTCGAACATTTCCAAAAATATTAAATAATTCACATGAAAAAGATCATTGAAATTTTATACCATTCATCTATTTTTTATTTGCATTTGGTAAAATATAGGCTTTTTTTTTGATCCGTCATCAAAAACGATGGTTATTTTATTTTTTTATAAATATTATTTTACAAATATTTTTATCAAGAGTTTTTTATACACGTAATTCGAATCTATTTAAACACACCGCGTTTTTTATTATTTGTAAAATATAAAAATGTAACTGGAAACGTTTTGTAAACATATTTTAAATTGTATGATATTTGAACGATAAAAAACAAACTTTGTTAGTTTATATATTTGACCATCAATGGAAAAAATTAAATAAAATAAATAAATGGAAATTAGGGAATTATGAAAAAAAAAAAAAAGAAAAAATTGCTTGCAATATATAATAATGTTTAAAACTTTAATTATATTTTAAATATTATTTTTTCATTGGATACGATGAGCTTTTTAGTAAAATACATTTTATATAAATTTCTCAAACGAATTTATTTATCGATAAACTAATGAGTGTTTCCTAGAAAATTTTTGAATCATTTTATATTTAAATAAAAAAAAAAGTATATTAATTTAATTCTAGTATAAATTTTGCCGATTATAAAACTTGGTATAATTATAAAAGTTTTCTATAATAATTATTTCTCTACAGTTTATCGTTATAATTTTATATAAAAATACAATAAATTGATTAGATTAGAAATAATACATAAAATTATCGGTAAAGTAATTTAAGCAACTTGTTAAAATCAAGAAATATATAATGGTTAGTAAATTTGTATAGCTTCATATTTTTAGTCTTGGTATATATGTTTATACAAATGTATGAATCAAAGATTCATTATATCTTTTCCTCACAGTCTTAATCATCTATTATGCCTATCACTTTTACTATCAAAAACACACATTGTATATTTAACTGATTTTAAAATAGAGAAATAGAGAAAGATAAAGTTAACAAGTTGCATAAAAGGGTATAGATTTAACTGAAAAGGCTAAAGGTATATAAGTAAGGAAGTTACTTCTGGCATAGCTAAAAGCAAGATCATAAATTAAAGTTTCAAGAAGTTGTGGGCTGAAATTTTCTCTACACTTGATAAAATTTATATATACGCATCTTTTAACTGTAAATCAAGGTGGTATAAACATTGCCATATTAAAGATTTTCTTAATTAGCATTATTTAACAGTCATTAAACGATTATCTTGGAAAATATTTTCCGTATTTACCTGAGGCAATTTAAAATGATTATTTGGCTATATGAAAATTTGATTTATCGAGTTGATATTTAATGAACCAATTAATTTTAATTTATAAATTTTATCATTGATAAAAATTAAATTAAAAAAATAAAATAATAAAGACAACATTGATAAGTATATGTAGAAAATAATAATAATAAAAAATGATGAGGACAAGAAAAAGCAGAGAAGAAGGTGATAAATTTAATAATAAAAAATTGGGTAAATGACGTCGGCCTGGTGTCTAATTAAACAGAATGGCAATTACCTCGTCCCGGTGGTTTAGCTCAATTGCGAAAAATTGAGTAGACAATGAATGAAAAAAATAAAACATAAAATTCTTTTCTTCTTCTCAATGTGGTCCATCATTTCTTAGAATATCAAATGAACTGTGTTATTGTTGTTGTTGTTGTTGTTTTCGACTTAAATATTAATGAGAAAATAGCTTTAGTTTAATACGCCTACAACAATGCTTTATTAACAATAATAATTCCTTACAATTAGTAATATTAAAATATTAATTCCCCAAAATTAGTATTATTAAAATATTAATTTATAAAATTTAAATTAAATTAATAATGGAATATATTTACGGTTTAAAATCAATAATTAAAAAATATAAAATAAAATAATTTTTTTAAAACAAGTAGATGTATAATCTCTGATGAATTTAATTTTAAAATAATTTTTTTAAAACAAGTAGATGTATAATCTCTGATGAATTTAATTTTGATTTTGAATTTTGTATACGGTTTTTAGGATAAAAGTGTCAAGAGTCATTTTGAGGCTGAAGTTGATATAAATGACACTTGTACGGTTGGATCACTGTACCAGCAAAACAAACATGGTATGCTTTACAAGTATCGTTGAGTGTTGGTTCATTTCAAAATATATATTTATATAGTTTATAGAGAAAATCAATTTGCCTTTGATCTATCCACGTAATTTGTTGTGGTTTACACAGGGTATATGGTAGCTGGGTAAAGTTTGTGGCCACATCACGATACAACACCTTGGTCACATTGTTTCTTCCAGTCAAGTTGAGCCTCACAATGACCACGACAATTGAAATCATTTAAATTTATTTTACACATGATCATTAATTTATAATTATATATTTAGATAAATATATATTTTTTTTTATAATTATGAAAAATACATTTGCAAATGTATTTTTATTAAAATAAGGGTTAAAAAAATTTGTTGAATTATTAATTTTTTTAAATATAAATAAATGACTTTTAGAGTAGCAACTGGTTATTTCATTTATTTATTTATTTATTCATTCGTATATTTCAGGGTAGTTATTCACCTTCAGCATGAGTACGTATACATAAATGAGCTTGTACAATATTAATGCACAACTTGCATTTCTACTGTGTGGGCTTTTTGGTTTGCAAAAAAGTTGTTGGACAGGGGTGAGTTTTGGACAACTCTTTATTCTCTCTGCTACCACTGTTTTTATTTTTTATCTTTGTCTTTTCTACATATGTAGTGCCACAACTATCTCTTTTACGTCTTTACATGCATTATTCAAGAAACTTAAATTATTTAGCGAGAGACAGAAAGTACGTGAAGGCGATGAGAAAATACACCAACGAAGAGAAGAAAAAAACTGTACACATTTACTTTACAATATATATGTATAATATATATGCTATATGGCCTTTAAATAGCGAAAAAAATCTTTATTTTTTTTTTAGCCTTTTTTCGCACTATTTACAGCTTATGTCTTTTGCCGCTATTACGTGTACTTGCATAATGTTCAACTCTTGCACTATAGTCCATCTCATTTTCCATTAATTTTCATACATAATCTACCCCATCAACATAAACTCGTTATATTCATTCATTTATTTATTCATTTTTTTTTGTATTTAAAGCTCATTATTTAATTTTATTTTTAGTTTTTTTTTTTTTGTTTTAACGTTGACTCTTTTAATGACATTGTTTAAGTATGCTTTATTTTTTTACAGTTAATTTTTTTATTTATTTAATTTAAAAAAATTAAATTAAATATGCACGTTGAAATGAAAAATTATATAAAATAATTTTTTTATTTTCTCATTAAAATGAAATTAATATTTATTGTTACTGATGTTGAGTATATTTATATATAATTTGCCGGAGGTTGTGAGTGCATGATACTCGTGAACACAATATAATTTTCGGAAAATAGTAAAAGTGAAAATACATATGTTGATGAAGGGTTAATAAAAAAATTGAAATAACCAAAACAATGATGAATAGATTTAATAAATAAATAAACAATTAAAATTATTTTATTAATTTTATTTATTTTAAATTCGTATTTATGAAAATTTTATAATTTAAAATATCAAAGCTTGTTTTATTAATATTAAAATTTTACCAAGTTAATACGATGGTGAGGGAATTTAATTAACTGAACATAGCAAACTAGTATTTAATAGGGGCTTGTGTTGGTAAACAGGGGTGAAGTATGATAGAATTTTGAACACGTAGAAACATTTATGCCATTGAAAATATAACTATATAGATATTTGTTGGACACACAGATAGATGGATATAAATGGGAATAAATAGATGTATATACATAGATAAAGGTCACAGGTGATCTTTCTCACCGAGTATAATCAGATGCAAATGTCCACGTGTCACATACACTTGATTTTCATCACTTTCAATTTTCCATATATACATTTTCAGCAATGTATAATGGTTTATTCTCTCAACTGAGTGTTTCTAAATTATATAAAGTATAGACTATCCCTCAATCTCATTTTATCTTAATTCTCTTGGGACCATAACAGCCACATTGACGACTAAAAAGGCTACACTATATACACACTTGCACAAGTGTTTACTCTTCTCTGTTCATTTATATACTATCAACTAATAAGTCATTCAAGATACTTCACAGACTTTCTGTATGCTCTAGTGTAAACAAATTTGACCCTGTGGTTATTCCCATCAGCATACATTTGAGATAGTAGAAAAATTGTCAGTTAAAAAAAGTAAAAAAAAAAGCACTTTAAAGACCATTAAAGCTGTTTAAATTTTTTCTATTATAAAAAAATAAAACAAGTAAAAATTAACTCTTTAAAAAATAAGTCATTGCTAAAATAAATTGATAAATAAAAAATTAAATTAAATTTATTTATCTTGATTGAAATATTGATCAATTAATTATATTTTGAATGTACATTTAAAATAGACTGGTTCGATGTTGTATGGGGAAATTAAATTCTGTGAAATCAATCAAACATGATGGAATGATGAGGCAAGAGTGTGTCTGGAGATGAAATGAATAAATAATTGATTGATTGGTGTTGAAATAAATAAAAATAGTTTGAAAAAAATAAACTCAAAGTCGAAAAATTGATTTAAATTCATTAGAATAATCTAAATTATTTAATATCTATTGAACGAGTAATTTTAATTATAAATTGCAAAAATAAACTCTCCGGCCGGGACTTGAACCCGGGTCTCCCGCGTGACAGGCGGGGATACTGACCCCTATACTACCGAAGACTACACTATCGAAGATCCTTTTGCACTATATGAATCGTTAAACTAAATAGTAATTATTTGATCAATAAAATTAATTTTTTTCTTTTAGATAAAATTTCTACTTAGTTGGATTATAATCGAATAAATGATAACAAAAAAAAAATAAACTGTGTATGTATATATTCTATATTAACGTGAAAAATTATCAATTATCAATTTTTTATTGAAAAAATTTTGAGAATATTTTTTTTATTTTTATCAACAACAATATGTGGTATTTTTTCATCTTATATATCATTTGAATATTTTTTTTCGCCCTTTTTTTCTTGAATGTCATATATTTTTTTTAAGAATTCAATTGAAATGATTTCTCTTTCACTTGTCTTCCTCCCTGTATATATGAATATAAACAGCATCGAGAGACATCACGTGCCTAACGTGAATTTGGGTCAAAGACATGTTTCTATTTTAGCTATGGTACTCAAATACTGACAGTGATCAAAGACTTTATTCTCTCAATCATAGGTCTATTGATTCAACAACATATATACATAGTCAATGATGCTCATGTTGATATCATTAATTTACATGAAATTCAATTAACACAAGATGGCAAGTCTTCAAGTATAATTCATATCATTTGTATAGGTATATCTTTTCCCTTTGTATATAATAAATTTCTTTTCTTTCTAATTAACAAAATTTAACTAAGTAAATTCTAATTGTATTAGTTTTCAGTATAATTCTAAATTTTATATAATTATTTTCGAGTTTATAGTCATTTTAATAATAATATAATAAGTCTATATGAAGAAAAAAAATAATTTAAAATTAAAAGATAATGTATGATAATCACCAAGCCCATTTGTTGTGAAGATAAGAAAGTGCTTGACTTAAGCACGATATGTATACACTATATACTTTTTTCGTTGGTACAAATCAGACACCGTTGAGTATCTCTTGTGTGCAACCGCACAGTCACCCTAAAAACTTCCCAAACAATCTAGAGTCTAGTATAATAGTCAGACACATGAATTTCTTACGAGAATAAAATAGTACGTCTATGTTTCATGTCTGTGTATTTAAGGTTGCTTTAGATACATTATATACATAGTGAGTACAATCATGTATTTCCAAAGTAAAACATGTACCACGATCAAGTATAGCAAGTGTGTTACTACTTTCTGGAATCATTGTGCATTTTATTCAAAAAAAATAAAATGAAAGAAAGAAAATTCATGGTCTATTTTTGGTGTAAGAGTCATATCGATTTGTAACAAGAAAACTTTTTGAAACTCATATCCCCTCTGAGCTTTCACATTAAAAGACAAATCGTCGCCATTTGCCCAACTTTTTTGATGTTCTGTTCTTCGTTTATAGAAAAAATTTTCTTATTCTTTTTAATAAAATTTATTATTTTTCTCTTCAAAAGACAAATAAATATTCAAGAAATGTAATTACCCATAATCACAAAATAATGATAAAAGAGTTTACTTACTTTTTTTTAAATATAAATTTAATATAAATTCAACAATTTAAAAATAATTAAATTTGAAAAAAAATTGATTAAATTTACTTGTATTCAAATAATTTACTTGATTTATTTATTTTTTTCGTTCTACTTTGGTTGTATTGCAAAGAATAAAGTAAATTGAATAGAATAAAATACTTTGGTATTTCTTGATCGATTTAAACTTGGTATAACGACGGAAATAACTGACGCGAGTGCTTCCGTGGAATTAGCTGTCGGCTGATTGCACATCGGATGTAATATTTATTACTTGAGCTTTGTGGACAAGAAATCGAAAAAGGAATATATATGTATCTTCGTCTAGGTTTATAGTACAGAAACCGTGTAATATATATTTGCTATGGTAGAAGCGTTTGGTTAACTTTTTCTTCTATCTCTTGTCTTAACTCTCATTTTCTTCCAGCACTTCTTCTATATATTTATTTTTTTTTACTTTAACTCTGAACCTTCCGTTCGTTTGGTTTTTTTTTGCCTTCCTAGAGACTTGCAAGAATAAGAAAGAGCGAAGCTTTATTTGATTTCCAGCAGCTTGAAAATATCCTCCCGGCAAACTTGGCGACTTTGAGTTGGAACCCCTTATATACCATCCTTACCATTATATATGTCTTCTATGCCTTATTATTTTTTTTTTTTTCACAGAATTTTTTAAACATTATGGGAAACGTGATCGGAAGGGATGGCACGGTGGAAAGTCTATCAATTAGATTACTCCTTATTTTTTTATCATCTTCAAAAGCCACCGGCAAATAAATACATAGTTATTTCATTTAATTTTTTTTTTTTTTTTTGCATAAAAAATAATAAAGTTAAGAAAAATTTATTTAAAAAAAAAATACATAAAATAAAAATAATAATAACTTCATAGTAAAAGCCTTATGTACAACCAATCATATTTATTTGAGTTGAGTTTGCAAAATTATTGAACCAAAAATAATATTTTGTGGTTTTGTGTATAAAAAATTTAGTTTATATTTTATTTCTAGCCAATATTGGTGCATTCATTGGATGAAATTTTATATTTTATTTTTAACATAAAAAAAAATGAGAAGCGGAAACTGTTGAGAGAATATTGAAATTTTATAATGGAAAACAATGGCCTACTCAAATTCGTAAAATGTACCAATTCGCCTATTATCAAATGTGCATTGTATAAATAAAAAAAAAATTATTGGAATCGGAAAAGTAAAAACATAAAAAAAAAAAAAACAAAAAGATAACAAACTAAAAACAAAAAGAAAAAAAAATTGCTTTCAAAAGAAGAGATATATATTTTAGCTTTGGATTCAGTCTTGCGTATTTCTTTTATTGTTTTTATTTTTCCTATATGTATTTTTTATTTGATACTTTTTTGTAAAGAATGCATGCCTTTAGCTTACTAAATATTGAATAAAAATTTTCTCTTGTAAATGGTTTTGAGAGGTACAAAATCGTGGTTTGTTTTCTCGGTAAAAATAAGTTTAAGTGCTATGTGACCACGGGTCAATACAAAAAGCAATTCCAATTGCAACTATGTGTTCAACAACGTTAATAAATTTCACATTGATTTTCAACTATCGAATAATAAAAATAATGAAAGCTTTCAACACTTTAGTTGATGAAAATTTAAATTTTTTTTTATTTTTAATTCAAATGGAATTGATAAATTTTAAATTCATAAACTATTTTTTTTTTTTTTTTATAGTTTTAATATAAAAGTATAATGTAAAAAGTAAAACATATAGTTTTAAATAATTCTTTTTTTATTACTAAAATTTTCTAAAAAATATAAATTCGTTCAATATGTAAATATGTAAATTTTTTTTAATCATCCATGATTTATTATTGATGATAAAACGACAAAAGAAATAAAAAAAAAAATATTGTATGCATAATAAAAATCAAAGAATCAAAATTCAACACTTTAATGAAAATTTAGTAGATAAAAAACTAATATATACATATAATGCTACAGCAAAGTTTTTAACTTTTCTTTATAAGACTATAAAATTTGGAAAATAGAATATTGAGGTAAAAATTTTTGAAATAACATTTGCGTTTGAGGATAAAAGGTGAAAGATAAAGACAGAACTGGTTAGTTGGCTAGTTGCCTAGAAACTTTATACCACACCAAGCATTTGCGAATATATCCTCAGTGGTTTCGTGACTAAACTGAAGAGATGACTGGATAGAGATAGACAAAAAAAAATAAATAAAAGGAAAGCCAGAGTGTAAGAGAAAAGAGAGCAATCGATGAAGAGATGCGGACCTCGTTCAAATCATCTCCAACAAATTTTATACATATATATATGTACATATGTACTATCTTATGTGTATTATCTAGAATTTTGTCAGTGTTTCAACTATACACGTATAGAAAAGCTAAACTGAAGGTAATAGAGACCAGCAAGGGATTTACGTGGTCAAGTTAACAATGAATTATTGATTTTAAAAACAATTTTAAACTATTGAATAAAGTATATGAGTTAGTGTAATTGTGATGAATTGTTAACTCACCCGTACACTCATGGATTATTGATTATTCAATAAATTAAATAATGCTAAAATAAAAAAATAAATATCCCCGTATGATAATGTGAAAGTAGAAATTAATTTTTGAAAAAACATCAAAGAAAGTTTTCTTTTTTTTTCCCCTGCAGATAATATTTTTAGATAATATAAATTGGATTTTGTTAATAGGAAAAGCTTGCTTGTATCTTTATGCTGCTGTTTAATAAATTTTATATTGTCACGTACACTTTGACAATGTATATCTATCCATAATATTATATTTTTGTGGTTTGAAATAACATTTTTAGGAGGGATGAAAAGCAGTTTTGTGTGTCATCAACATAACGGGGGTTGTACTTTGTTATATAAATATAGGTGTGGAATACATATATTGTGGGTTTGACCCATACGAGTTTAGCCTACGTTATATGTCACGTACTAAATACAGAACTTCAAGAGTGTCGACGTAAAATAGCAATGGTAAAAAGCACTCACTGGAAAAAAAGCAGGAGGAAAAAAAAATAGCCGTATTATGAGTTTCTCGGGATCCATATACATATATGGAAAATATGAAAAAGAAAAATATGGAAAAATTATATAATGTGTATAATATATACAGTTGCCTTATTTTTACTCTTGAATTATTATTGTTGTTGTTTTTTTTTTTATCATCACTTTGATTTATAATACTGACGATATTTTATTATGAATAAAATTTGCATATTTATTTGATTTTATTTATGGTTTATTTGAAAATAATAAAGTATATTTTCTTTTGTGAATAAAAAAAAAATGATCACTATCACTTTGAAAATATACTATTATATACCAAGGAATTTTTAATCAAAATATTTCATGTAAATTTTATACCAAAAAGATGAGGCAATATATTTATTTGAAAAGATAAAACAAAGAAAAATGAAAATAAATAGATAAATATATAAATTATATATCAAAACACACAAAAATTCAATATTCTCTTGATAAATTTTTTTTAAAATTATACTTTGCAAATATTGTGGAAATAAAAAATAAAAAATAATATTTTTAATATTAAAATGTCATGTATTCACGCTTTCAATTAAATTTCTGCCACTAGGCAACTAATTTGTGCTGAATTAATTTTCCAGAATAACGTCCGAGAGAGTTCGAGAGTTTGTATTTGGAGTGATGTGAAATTATATGGAGAATTATGTATGCAAGAGAGGTGAAGTAAAATTTCAACTTATCGTGGAAAGAGCTTGGAAAACAAAGTTTGACTTAAGTTTGAATATTTGAACAAACCATAAGGATTAATATAATACTTGTGGATAAGTTCTGTCGAGTGAATCCACATCGTTTGTTTAATTTGAATACATACAAATCATTGTCATGTTATCATTAATAATCATTTTATATTGATATTATTGCAATATTAATTTTATATACATAATGTAAAATACTTTATCGAACAGTAGCAATGTTATAAATTTATTTATAAAAAGATACTAACAATAAAAGTATATTTCTTTTATTTTTCCAATTAGAGATCAATTGCTAATTAATTATACAATTAGTTATATAATAATTAAAGGATAAAATTGTTATACAATTCAATAATGATATGACCTTTTAATTAATGTTAACAAAATTAATTGGAGAAATAAAAGATAAAATGATTTTCCTGTGATACAAGTTGTATATTGAAATACAAAATATTATGTGTATACCTCTGAGGGTAGAAAAAATATAGCAATGTGCAATTTTCAAAAATTATAAATTTCAATTAAAATGACAAACTTTAGTTATGTAATCTCGACAAAATGAACAAGACTAAAACAATAGTTAATACTTGTGATACGTATTTAATGCTAAAGTGAGACAATACCATATTCAAACTACTTTCTATTCAACAAATATAACGCCTATATTGTGTAAAGTATAATTGTCAGTAACTCAGTCATAATTACAGTATAACTTGTGTCACTAGAAGCCACAAACTCAAGCTTCAAATAATCCTAGTATACAAATATTTTCATGTAAAATATCATTTTTTAGTCAATGAAAAACTTACTCAGTTAGTCGATAAATAAATTTTATTTTTTGCTGTCAAGATTCCCAGGTTTTTTATATTAAATTTTAAACTTTCAAGCCATAAATACTACGTGACGATTTTCGGTAATGCCAAAATATAAAAAAAAATAAATTTTAAAAGTCAACATCAGTGATCCGTGCTCTATCATCAAGCTATATGATAAAATTGTTTAAAATGAGTTTCGAGATTTGAATCACTGACGCAAAAGACGTTTGGCAGTCATCTACTTGTTCTACTTGATATATTGAATCTCATAAAATTACAAACTTTTTTTTCATCTACTATAATTTCTAATATTTGAAAAAATATATTTAATGCTTTTTTCTTTTAATAAAAATTTAAATTGGCTTTATTCTGTTGTAAGTGCTATACATGTCTATTAAATACAGCCAGAAAATAAATTTAATAGTAAATGGCTCACGAGAGAAATGTAAATCTCATCGTAGAAAACTTTTAAATAGTAAAACTCAACGTATGATCCGACTACATAAAAATATGATTTAAAGTGTTTGTGTAAATGTAATTTGAATACAAAAAAAAATTGTTCTCTAAATCTCACGTTAACGAATTCCACGTTAAAAACATTTTTGAAAATATTTCTAATAAAATAAAAAAGAAAAAAAATTCTTTTCAATTTTCAGATTATATTTTTATATTTATTAATTTTTTTTTTAGTCGAAATTTGAATTTGCTCTATTGTGATGTGAAAAATATATATATATTCGTATTAGATATAGCCCCTAATAAAAACAAGAGCAGTAAATGGCACACGAGAAATATAAATCCCGTTGTAGGAAACTTTCAAGTAGTAAAACTCAACGTATGATCCGACTATATGAAAATATGGTTTTAAAGTTTTTTTTTTTGTCAGTAAACTTGGATGCATAAAAAAATGAGTATGCTCTAAACTTTACGTTAATTAATTATAAAAAATTTGATATATACATTTAATAATACTAAATTTGTGGAATAAAAAAAAAATTTCTTTTTGATTTTCAACTCGTTTATATTTCAATTATAAATTAAATTAATTCATCAAAAATATAATCCATTTTATTTGTCATTGAAACTAACATATATACAATCAGATTCTATTCATGATTATGCTGACAAAAGACTGTCACATGACTCTCAATTTCAAATCACCATATATGAAAAAGAAATGAAACATTTATTTTTTTATTTTTCAAAGGACAGTGACAAGTAGCTAGAGTCATAAATAATTCTGGTCAACCAGATAGCATATCAGTTTGTCATCTATCAGCTAAACAATTGTGACAATGTATTTTAAAATCAACTCACGTTTTATTTATTATAAAATATATATTTCCAATTGATATTTAAAACACGAGACAATGATTTAATATACATATCTATTTGCCGTGTAATTTCGCAACAATCATCATAAATTTTTTACCTCAAAAATTATCTCTACACTCGATGGCATTGGTGTGAAAGCTCAGATATATTTTTATACTCAAATATCGCAATGGGATTTACAATATATATTTTAGTTTTTATGTAAGCTGCTGAATTAAAATGTCGTCAATAAATTTGTATTTTCACGTATAACCTTGTCATGTTATGAATATGTAACTCGGCAACTGCGACCTTTACTACCGAATAACCCGATCTAACCAGGGACCATCTAAAGGATATTCTCAAAGTACACCCACGAGACAAGACAACCCGTCTCACTTGTCTTAAAATATTGAGAATTATATATATATATACATGTTTTTGTGTATGCATGTGTGTTTGTAATATCATGACAGTAGTATATAGGGTATATAGCACACGACAGGGAATACGTAAAGACAAAAGTAAAATAAAAATAATAATAAATTCTTTTTTTAAGATGAGTATAAAAGTCTGCCAAGTTGGTTCGTTGTTTCCTAAATAAAAACGAGAGGTAAAAATGACTTTTATGATAAAAAAGTTGCGTGCCAAATAGGTCTTACAAAAATAATACAAAATATTTAAAGTATCTATTTGCTTGAGTACGGAAATATTTTTAAAATTCTATTGTCTGATGGATCTTAATGTTTCCGCACTTTAACCATTTACAGTATTCATTTGCAAAAAAAAAATATTCAATCTATTTAAATGACTTATTTTTATTATTTGCAATAAAAAAATTGATTTTATAATGAAAAATTCAATACAATGAAAAATTTATTTTATGTGAATAATAATTTTTTAAATAATTTTACTTACAGATAACAACGAGATGAGCATTTGCACGAATTGCTTTTAATTTTCCATAGGGTCCAACTTGACACTGATACTCGCCATCGTCCATTAATGATGCATCTTTGATGCTTAAATTATAAACACCTGAATTTTGATCGCCATCAAGTCGTAGTCTTGGATATCCAGCAATTTCACCACCTTGGATGACAGAAAAAATAAAATTAAAAATAGAAAAACATATTTGATTATTGATGATGAAAGAGAAGATTTGTTAAGACTCTTGTCTTGACAAATGATGTGGATATTTTATTTAATTTTTTTTTCTATAAATATACATTTGATTAATAAATATGCTTACCAGTCTGGACGACAAAAGCAAAACCGTCCTTGACCCATTGAACTATGCCCATTCTATTTGCAACGACACATGGTATGGTCACTGTACCACCCTCTTGAACTGAACTATTTACAGGCCTTACTCGGAAATACTGCTGGCTCACTTCGCCTGAAAAAATATAAATAAAAATACAGATTAATCGAGGGATCATGTTAGAGGGGTTGAGTATCACTCAAGTATCCTCTGTTTTCTTATCATTTTTTTTGTCACTAAGATTAGAATTACAAAGTAGTTTTTCCCTTCCCAAATGTCAACCCAGTTTTTTTTATTTATTATTTGTTTGTTTATTTTTTCAAATATTCAATTTTGACAGATCAATGTCAACAGCAGACTTTTTTAGTTTACAATTCAAAAAAAAAAAAAAAAATAGATTAACAGTTTAATCATTTTGATGTAGAGAATTAAATTGTTTTTTATGTATTTTTAAATTTTTATCAAAGTTAATGTAAATTAACTTTCTTTTTTATAATTTTTTGATTCGGATAAACGAATTGGAAAAAAAAAAAAAAAAAATTAATTATAAATACTGCAATAAGACATTTAATTTTTTAACAAAAGTTACTGTCTGTTTTTGTGCTTGATTATTTACTTTTCTTCAAGTTTATTTTTTATTTTTAACAAAGTTTATGCAGTCAGATTTATTTGCCTGAAGACACACTCAACATTTTGTCAGTATATATATTCCAAAATTGTATAGTTAAATGAAAATTAAACTCTTTACTTTGGCTATTATTATTTTTCTTACTTTTACGATTCATATTTTTATATATTTTTTTTATTATTTATTTTTTTCATCAGCAAACCTCCTGTACCTACTCACTCAAGCATTTTCTACTACCCTAGCTTAATCCTCGATTTTATGCTAAGAGATAGATAACACTTGTGTGCCATCTCCACTTTTACAAAGATGTATTGGATATATATGCTTGTTCGACAGTACTTCTCCGAAGATTTTTTTTTTCTCTCAGCGATTGAGGATTTATATCCGATACAAAAAGATCAATGTTGTGAAAACCTTGCATATATACACTGAGTAAAAGATATTTTTTCAAGAAGGCGGATATAACGTTATATTCTCAAGTACTTGAGAAGGATACAGAAAAAAAATAAATAAAAAATTGGATGAGGAGAGATTAGAAAAGGAAAAAAAATAAATAAAATGAAAATAAAGGAGAATAAAAAGAAATGCTAAGTAAACGAGCGAGTTTATGCTGATAAAATAGGGGCAAATAAGATGGTGGTAAACTGGGTGGCATCAGATCACAGATATGTCGTTGTGACGCAATTCAAAGCAGATCTTTTTTAAGCCAGAAAAAAAAGGAAAAAAAGGTGAATAATATAAAATACAAAAAAAAAAAAAAAATGGCCAAACGTTTGCATATAAATTTTCATATATATATTTTTTGGTCTACCCTTTATGCTTTATCTGCCGTTCATGCAACCTGCCACGTTGAAGTTTTCCCATTTCAGTGTGAATTGGTGCGCGTAATTCGATGCACCCGGTGGTGTATGGGTGATGCAACGTTTTTGGCATTTGTATGCGGCAATTCGGCGCGGCGTCTGAGTGAGAAAGGGGTAACAATCAGAGGGGTGAAGAAAAAAAAAAAAAAGATATATGTTCCGCTTTAGAATCGAACTGTGAAGAAAAGAGAATTCAATTTTTTTTTTCACTATTTTTCATAGACTATTTTTTTCTCTTTGTTTAGAAAAAAAATAATTATATTTTTTTTTTTATTTTTATAAATACAGATATATACATAGCAGTTGATTCATTCCAGTGATTTATTAGAATTGAATCATCGATATTCAGCACAGTGTGCGTAATTCAATTGCTTTTGTTTTCTCACAAAAAAAAAAAAGTTATTGAATGAAATTCATAATTACATTTTTCAGGTTTAGATGAAATAATATGTTCTCTTGTTTATCAAAAAATAAAACATTTCTTTTACAAATTAAAACTCACTTTTGTATAAATTTTTTTTATTGTTTATTTATTATTATTTTCAATGCAGTCATACGTGTGCATTCAATGTGTTGACACATCAAAAATTTTATTATTTTTTTATTATTATAAAACAATAATAAAAAATATGAATTGTAAAAAATAATATTCAATTGTATGTATGGACTATTTCAGTGACATTTGCATAGTGGGTGATGCTGTTGATAGTTTTGTCCCTTTGAGACTTGTCTGTATGTTATGTGTAAATTTATATTTGCAGCATAACTGCCGGTGATTTTTCATGCTGACAAAAGACAACCGACCAAATGAGAAATAATAATAAAAAAGTCATTTATTTTGAACACACAGAGTAATATTGTTGGTATATTTATACACAACATACAACATACATATTATATATGTGTATTCAACGAAAGGGGTTGGTACGTAAGAGTTTAAGAAAACGAGCTAAAAATCCACGCCCCTCGTTTTACACGTCGGATCTTGAACATTAATTTTACCAGGAAGGTAAAATGCTCTGGAAACAGAGGGATTCAGAAAAGACGCTTGAGTTTCTGCAAACGACCGGGATTTTACTTTTTTTTTCAAATTTTTTATTTATTTTTTTTATTTTACTTGTACAACCCTCATCCCCAAGATACATATACAAGGTATACACAGATGAGAACAAAGTGACAAAAGAATTTATGAGATTTGAAATAAAAAAAAACTTAACTTATTACGCTTATATATATTTTTATTTTATATTAATTTTTTTTTCATTTCATTTTAAATATATATATACGTTTAAGTGTATAGCAGGTTCCAATTAACCTGTACTGATAAATCGATTGGCGTTACAATTTATTACGTGACAGCTCGAGTCGATACAGTCACCACATCCGGTGCGGGTAAAAAAGAGGAAGCCGATACGTATCGTTTAATATTCTCCCTTATTTTTTATTTTATCTCATTCCCTCGTTGTTGTTTTTTTTTTTTTAAATATAATTTGAGATTATTTTTTTGGTTTTTTTTTTTGATAAACATGATACGCAGATTGTAATAAAAAAAAATGAAAACAATTATATATAAATAAATTTATTTTGAATACACGTCAAAATTATAAAAAATAAAAATTTAATACGAAGATTGGATATACGCATATAAAACATTGATTCATGAAAAATACGGCAATTTGAACGTGAGTTGCTTTGGATCGATAGAGCAGCTTTGAAGTGGAAACGCGACGGAAAGATATGAAAGGGACGATAAATGAGGAAGAGGATGAGATAAAGGGGTACACAGAGGAAGATACAGGTAGGCTGTCTGTGTGTATATATCTCGCGGGCAATCGACCGGTCTTAGCTTACTCCAGGCTCCTGGCAAGCTGATTAACATGCCCCCTGTCTCCTAAAGTGCACACACTATGAGCATCACAGACATGACGGACTCGCTCAGTCACTTTGCTCTTATTCACTTTGTCTTTAATTTTGTCTCTCTTATAGTCGGTCTTTATATCTGTATCATTTTCATGTGTACATAGGCAAACGAATCATTCTATCTTTATTATATTTTCTTGTACATCCACATGAATGTATAGTAAAATTGGCAAATTTTGCACATACATATATCTATTTTAACTCAAAGCATGAAGTGCTTCTATTTGCTGTACATCGATAACACAAATTTATATATACATATAGATCCAACACCATGAAAATAGATAGTACCTCTTGGCGATGAATTGTAATTAGTTGGCGTCGATTTGAAACACCTGAGGATACCTTTGTATGTATTTTATCAACTCAACTTTACCACTATTCCAACGACATTCAAAGTATATCTAAATTTATAAAACTTTATTATTTATATATTACAAAAAATTATTCAAAAAATTCATTGAATAACTGAAATTTTATTGATTTAATTTTACAGTGGTAAAGAATAATAATTCTCCAATTAAAAAAAAAAATATATAAAAAAAATAAAAAAACATCTGTTGGATAAAAACTGACATTACTTTTTTTATCTTTATATATTTGTTTTTTGAATAAAAAGATATTTTTAACAGTAGTTTTTATGTTAAAAAAATTTTAAATTAGTCTGATAGTATTGTCACGTGAGAGATGGTAGTTTTGAGGGTAAAATAGTTTAAATCATAGGTCACACTGAGGTTTGTGCTAGAGAGAAATACGATAAGAATTATCTTGGTTGGTATGAAGTTGAACTATGTATAGGTAATAGTTATACATTTACATGAGTGTATGTAAGCCTCAAGCAGAAGGAGAATGAGTTATGTGTAACAATAATGATGATAATAATAATAATGTTTACACATGAATGTTTGTGACTTTATATATAACCAGTTGAAACAGCTTCTTCTTCTCCACCACCTCCCATGGGGCAATCGTGCAATGATGATTTGCCATTGTGATAATAACACGCGAGGATATTTCCATTCTCATCGTAATCATTTTGTATCAAACACTGTATTTATTATTTTATCCCTCTCACAACAAACTTGCTTGTTATGAATGCAAAATTATATTGCTTCATTTGATTAATACATATATATTTTTACAAGCTCATTTTTTTATTTTAAACTTTAAAATTTATATTCAACATTTATTATATTCTTGATTTAAATATTCATCAATTATTCGTATTTTATATATAAAAATATGGAGAAAATAAAAAAGCAAAGTTATTATTATTTTTTTTTTTATTCGTTCAAATAAAAAAAAATACCTAAAGACACTAAAAATTTGTACGTTAAAATAAAAGGAAAAAAAATAAAAGAGCAAAGTGGTAGGGAATATGTGAAAAGTTGAAAAATTTTTGTGGCGTGGATGGTAAAAATAAAAGTAAAAATAAAAAAGTTTTATAAAAAAAGTAAAATAAAAAAAAAATGTTTGTACAACCTTAGATAAAGAATTTACATAGCAGAATATTTGAGTAAAGACGCAAATGTTTGTTTGTTTGCGGGTGGTTTCGAAAAACGCAGAGAAAAAAAAATAGGATAATAATATAAAAAGAATAAAAGAAAATAATAAAATAATATATAAATATAAATAGGAAAAAATGTTGTGAATAATATGCAGATGACCTTCAACAAACAATCGTTGTGCTTTTTTGCTGTTCCAACTCTAGTGATCTAAACTTTTTACCTCTTTCATTTTTTTTTTTTTAAATACTTTTTTTTTCTTCTTCATTTTCTTTGAAATAAAAAAAAAAAAAAAAAAAAAAATTCTTCCTTTTCTTTATCTTATACTCAGTTCTTTTGTCCGAGTTTCAAGTGGTCGAGCTCAACGAATAGTCAGACCAACTCCCTTAGGGAATGAGCAAGGTCTAGATCCATTTAAAATCGAATAAAAGATAAAAGTCACTAGTCCGTTTGCCTATCGCCTACCCTCTTTTTATTTTTTTATTTCTTACTTTCACTTCAAACCCTTAATTCGCTTCTTTATTTATCCTCACATCTTTTTTTTCATCTCATTTATTTCCTTTTTCTACAAGTATTTCTATATATTTTATTTATTTATTTTTCTACTTTCTTGAATGTATATAAACATTCATTCATCTCAGTGCTGTAAACCCCTGAGTATTTACGAGCTTGAAAATTACTTTTGTGCGTGTATTTATGCACTCATTCATATACATGTATTTTACACATATATGTTTTCACTTTGGCGCGCGGACGAATATATATTTTTTAACCGGACACAGCGAGATTATTTACGAGCTTACGGACCACTGGGTGCCAAATTCGATCGAATTACTTCATTTTTTTTTTTTCATGTTGCCTTTATGTGTTTTCGACCATTGCCTACATATATTTTCATTTTTTTCCACCACAACGTCTGAACTATCAAGTTTTACCGTTTGGTAAAAATATTCGTAATTGTAAATTCTGTTTGTTGAATTTTATTTAATTCAATTTTTTTCATCATGTTGACAATATTTTGGCTGTAAAAATGTATTTCAATTGGAATGTTATTAAATTTTTTCAATGAATTTTAATACAAATATATTCATTTGAAAATTAAAAAAAAAATTCCACAAAACAAAATTAAATTTTTTTCATTTTATTAGGTAAAATGAATATGTTTTGTATGTATATAGTTAATTAGTCTCTGAAATTTATCATTTGTGAATTTTGAAGTTGGTACGAGTAAGACAATGGATTGAATGCACTTGGTGATTAGTGTGTTCCCTAAAGTGACAGGAAGCATTAAGGTCAGTAGTGAAATGGCGTTAGCTGAGTTTGAATAGTTTCTCTACTCTAAACCAAGCTTGGTTATATATATATATAAGACAAAGTGTGTCTAACACGTTTGTATACATATATCTATGAGTCATACTATTTTTAGTGAAAGAGAGTAGTTGAAGACACGCTTTTGAGTAAATACATGGCCAAAAGTTTTACCAACATAATGCTCATTGTGTGGAGAATTTGAATGGGGCCGTGGGGCTCATTAGTTATCTACTGGGTCATAACCATCAACTTTTATTTTTTTAAAATTAATTTAACATTTAAAAATAATAATGTTCAAGTACACACATATACCCTCATCTGTCAAAAAACTGAAAAAAAAAAATCACTCCTTTTTTTCAGGAGATATTTCCAAGCTTGAGATAATCCAAGTTAATTATGAATTTAAGAGTAGGCTAATTAATTCAGAGTAAAAAAATTAAAATTACTTTTTTTTTTTTTTTTTTTTTTTTTTTTTTGTCGTCAACCTTCAAGATGTCTAATTTTTTTTTTTAAGTATTTTAACTTTTTAGTCCATTTCAATATAGCCTACATTTTATTCCCACGAAATTTTAACTAAAAATTTTAAGTCACTTCCGTACAAGATATCTGTCTGTTGAAAAATATTAAAAGTCGAGGGTAAAAAATATATAAAAGAATATAAAATACTATATGTATAGATGAATTTATAGTTATAAAAATACGTAGACCTAAAGGGGCCAAAAAGCACGCGAAGCAAGGACTAAGTTAAAACTGGACACGGTCAGTGAGCAGTCAAGTGGGCGTATAAAAATCGTGACTCTGATGCTTAGTAGTTTTATATGCGTTATGTATATATAGCAATAATATATTGATATGTGTTGTTGTACATAACATCCCCGGGCAAAAGAGTAATAAACTCGTTGAAAAGTTCAGCAAGTGAAGTTGAACTACCAAGCATTGATATAAGGTCGAATTTTCAATTTTATATTTATTTATTTTTCATTTTCTTCAATTTACAAAGGTAGATAGATGCCAAGCGCATATGTAGATATAATCTTTGATGTATAGGTATGATACATGCATTAAAAATTCGATGCATAAATATATTAAACATCAAATGAATCACTGAACAAGTAATATCACTTTTGACCAGTAGCTATGTATTTGCTATGTACATATATTTTTATAAAGTTTTCTGCTGATGACAGGCCAAAAGTTGCATGTAAAAATTCTGACAACAATGTATATATATATTACTAAATTGCCTCTCCATCAATTTCAATAATCAAAAAAATAAAGTAAAAATTCATATTAAATCTCAGAAAATATTTTAAAAAATATATAGTATTTTTATTTTTCGAGTGTTATGATATACAAGTTCATGTTAATGAAAATGAAAAAAAAAAAAACGAGAAATAACACGAGAAGTTAAAAAATAAAATTGAAAAAAATATTATTATATGGGCAATCGGTCTTGTTCACCACCTGTGCCGTCGTCGTCAGCACGATCATCGCACGGTGATTTTAACTTTATACTTTTGCCCACGGGGCAAATTCACCGGATGCTGTCAATTACTATGGATAAGAATATAACGACACAAGTACGACCTTGAATTTGTAACATTCGTTCACTTTTTCTCTTCTCGATTATTATTTTTTTTCCATCAACGAATCTTTCCAGTTTATTTTTATTTATTCTTATATTAATATATATTTTTTGTTCTAATATTTATTTTGTATTTTATCAATTGCTTCATTATTTCATTCACTTGTTCACTTAATTCGTTTTCTTAATACTTTTTTTATTACCTATTTTTTCGTTCAATTGAAAAACAAGTTGTAGATTTTCATTCACGTATTATGTTAAATTTCTCTTTGCCCACAACATGTACTGTATCTATCAACTCTTTTTTACTAACATCTCACGGTATACTTGGAATTTATGTGCAAAACCATAATCCTGATAATCGCAAGTAAAACTGTATATAGCTACGTTGAACACCATCACCAAAGCAAGAGACGGTGGTGGTTTCACTTGGTTGATTTATAGCACTTAATGTGCAACGCGCCTCGAGGTTAACGCCAGGGTAGTTTCAACCCGTTCCTTTAAAACCAAGAGGCGGGAAGACTTGAGACACAAACACCCTACTTTTTATTCTATATTTCTCTTTATTCTACAAGATGAAAATAAAGACTATGTCTGAGAGAATTAACGAATGAAAATTTATCGTTATTGTTATGTACATAATTTATATGTATATTTTTTTTTCTTTTTTTAATCATTTTTTATTTAATTTAATTACTTGGTAATTCAGAATTATACAAAGCGATATAAAGTTTTTTTTTTCCTGATTAATGATAGCTAGAAAATGAAAATTACCATTGGGAATTTGTTGTGAAAATTTTTTATAATTTTAAAAATAAAACAAAAAATAAATTGATTATTTTAATTTAATTTTGCAATTATTTACTTTTTTAGCATCATGATTTAAATGTATTTTTTTTATTTTTGAAGCTTTTGATAATTATTTAAAATCCCTTGAGAAGTTGAATGCATACAATTTCAATTTACAAATGTAATTAATTTGAATTGCAGCATATACTGTGTACTCTCAAGGGAAATAATTCATTTAGATAGTTTGAAATAAAGTTTGATATAAAATAATATTTCACAAATGTTTAAAAATTGAATTGAATATTGATAGTTAAGTCAAAGTTACTCAGTTAAACATTGGCAATATTTTACTGGACCCCAGTGGACATTATGTCATTGAAAGATTGCAAGCAATCCTTTTTAGTTCTGGCAATCCGTGTGCCAAGTCAAGAAAATAAAAAGAAAGAATTAATTTTTTTTTTCTTCGTCTCCAAAAAATATTATTTATCTTCGTTTTGTTCTTCTTTCATTATTTTTTATTTTCATATTCATACTTTAATATTTAAAAAAAAAAATTTTTTTTTTAGTCGTTAGACCACATGAAGTGACTCTTGGAGGATTCATGAAGAGTTTAGTAGAGAAAAAGCGAGAGAGTATAAGAAGAATATATCAAGTAAAAATGGGAAAAAATAAAAAAAAATTTGATGCATGGTGGAATTGTGAAAAGAGTTAAAGAATGAAAGAAAAGAGTTATAATCTAATTGAAGCACGTCGGTCTGGCGCCTGGCTTTTCATCTGGCTATTGGCGGAAAAGTTGGATTGTGATGAGAGCTGGTATAAACCCCCGGAAAACTTGGCTGTAAATGAAACCACGAGAAACGTCGGGACCAGAATTATACTCTCTCTCTTCCCCGGACATATATTTAAGTTTAGTTTAAAATACTTGGTGAGAATGAAAGACTTGAAGAGTAAAGAGTTTTTGATTTTGTAAGACTTAAGGCTGAGGTTAAAGACTGTAGAACAATTTTACCCTAGAGGTCTTGTCGGGTGCAAGCACCACAGCCACACTGCACTCGAAAAAAGGTCATGATTAACCCCCAGACTTAAGTGGGAACGAAGAGAAGAATTGAGATTCTACTTTCTCCTTCATTTCTTACATATATATATATATATATATATATATATTTACTTTTTTTTTATAACTCTATTTTTTATTTTTCTTTGAAATAGTTTTTTTTTTTTTTTAAATTTAACCTTTCTTTCATTTTACCTTTTTCACATTCGACTTTCTCTGTTTAACTTTTCCCATGTTTTTTTATTTTGTTTTTATCTTTATTTTTTTACTTTGCCCTTTTATACTTGAATACGTGGAGGTTTGACTTCCTCAAACTTTATACACAAGTTAGAATGGCGAGATATATATAAAGAATGTATAGTGAGAGAGACTCTCTCGAGAGTTGCACTGTGCACATTAGTGCACCACTGAAATTAAAAACTTTTTACCACTAGCTGTTGACTTGGGTACATGCTTTTACACACTTTTTACCACTCAGCTGTAAACTCCATCTTTTCACGTAAAATAAAAAAAAATAAATAAATAATAACTAAAATAAAATAATAATAATAAAAACTTTTTGAAACTTAACAAAAGATTTTTTTTTTTATTATTTTTTTTGGTTTTTAACAATGAAATTGCTAAAAATTGAAATTTTTTATTTCAAAAATAGATTTATAATTTTTTTTTCAACCTACAGTTTAATCTATAAAATGTATCTATCGTTTGGCTGAGTTTTAGAAATATAAAAATATATTGAAGTAAAAGATGGAAGATGGAAACAAAAAAAAAATTATAATTTTTGTATTTCATAAATAATATTTAAAAAAAGAAAATAATAATAAAAATATATCTATGATCAATTGAAACTGTCAATATGTCACGAGTATCCATGAGATTTAGAATCACTTTTTAAAAAATTTTTACTTTGTGCTTTCTACTCTGTTACAGCTGTCGTCAGCAGAAAAATCGAAATAGCATGATTCTTTGGCAAAAGTCGCGAACATTCATCGTTTCTTTATGTAATTTTTTTTATATATTTTATTTATTTTTTCTACTATATCATGCTTGTTGTTGTTGCTTTTTTTTTTTTTATTTCTACTTTATTTTTATATCGTACGGAAATGCAGGTATGTATATACTAGGATATATAGTTTGTGAAAATATAAAAAAGCAATGAGGTACAACGTAGTCTGCAGTGTTTCTCAAAGTACCCGAATTCAACCCCCCGATGGTCTACGATTTTTGTTTGGCTGAGCAGACCAAACCAAAAAGACTCCAACAGAGCGAATGAAAGAATAAGTGAGCTTGCAAGTTGAATGCTGAATAAAAAAGACACCAACGAGACAAGGAAGACCAAGCTGAGAACACTCGAACGCGTCTTGAATTTCAAATAAAGTGTCTTTTTCAAATATATATATTGACTAGATCTATTTATTTATTTATATATATATATATATATTTATTTTTTTTTAACTCTATTTTTTGTTTCAGTTTAAGCAGCTCCAAGTAGAATGAAAGAAAAGAAGAAAAATAAATGAATTAAAGAAAAAAAATTAAAGTACAAAGAAATTCAAGTATATTCGTCTACGTGTTTGCGGATGTTTAACGAGATCGTTAATGTTCAACGAGCTTCTTCGTAAATAACGAATCGAAAAAAAAAATATATATATATATTTATATCGAACACGTTTTAATTTGCTTTAATCCGGATTTTCTGTATTAATGCACCTGTATTTTTATGAGCGAATAAATTTTTTTTAAAATATATTTTTTGCAATTGATATATTTATTTATTTTTCTATTTGACAGAGATAAAAAATTTATTTATACTTTTTTTTTATAGTTTTTAATTTTCTCATGTAATTTGATAACGCTGGGTCAACTTGATCTCGACTGAGATCGATTTTACTCATATCCATTTTATATGATAATATATATAATATCACCGTCTTATATGTTTTTCAAATAAAAATAAAAAAAATATGTACAAAAAGTTGGGGTTATATATCCTATCAAACATTCATTCTGCATATATACTTTTTCATATTTTCTCATCTCAAGACATTGCATCAAATATAAATTGCAACTTCGAAAGAATAGGATTTTTCTTTTGCATATAATATTGAACACATCCAAGTACATCTGGAAAATTGAACAAGAAAAAAAAATAATAATTTTCTTTTTTTTCTGTTCAATAGATTCATCTACATAAAATCTTGGAATTTTTTTTTTTCAGTATCATGAAAAAATATAAATATAAAAAAACTAATAAAGTAATGAAAAATATACGAGAAAAAAAATAAAAATTATATTACATATCCAACTTGATTATTAATAAAATTTTTTAGATTTCTTATTTATATACTTTTTAATATTTGAGGAAATAGAAAAAACTTGTGTAGATCAATATCACATAGAAAAACAGTAACTAAAGTCAAAAAATTAAGGTAAGTTTAATAGTGATAAGAACCCAATACTTCAACTTTTACCTTTACTATTTATTTTTATATTTTTTTTTTGTATAACATGAATGACATGAAGCTGTGTGATATACTTTTTCTTTCAAGAATTTTCTCGCTCAGCATATATTTTATTTATTTTTTCTTTTACCTCTATTACACTCTTATTCACGCTATATTTTTCTTAGCTTCTATCACCCTATTTGTCCATCAGTAAAAGCGTGTTTTATGTTGTTACATTTCAAGTGTAGAAAGATGCAAAAAGGTGAAAAGTATAGCAACGAAAAAAAAAAAATGTTGTAATAATAATTTCAAGTGTAACTTGAAGGGACGACATAAAGACGAACAAGTCAGTCTGCAGTTATCTTATATACACATAAATATATATATATGGTGTTATAGTTTTGCGGTGGGGTTTATAAGACTTGAATATAGAAATAGTCTGTTACGGTGTGTTGCCTCGTGTGGGATTCTCCCACGGGCGTTTCTATACTCCCCTTTTATAAATTTTATCCGGCGACTCATCTACGTAAGACGACCGGAACGATTCGTAAGACGAAATATAATTTTTTTTCCTTTCCTTATTTCATAAATACATAATTTTATTTTTATATATTTCTTAATATTCCTGTTTGAAACTCTGTCGCTCATCAATTTCGTTTTTTTTTTTTTTTTTTTATTTTCGACGATAATTAAAAATTCCATGTCCCCTAATCCTCTTTATTTATTATCATTATATTTTTTTATTTATAGTTGAATATAAAAAGCTGGTGAATTTATTTTTTTCATTATTTTTCAATCAAGTCATACATCCGTATATTCGGTATAATATAAAAATCCAAAAAACTCTTTGATGATTTATTATGGAAAATTTATGTTGGGATTTTTATGATTAACAGTGAAATAATCACTATGAATCATCTTTTTATATGGAATGTAATGTATTGAAAATTTCAATTTGAGTGTGGCAGGTGAAATTCATGAAAATAAATCAAATTATTGTTTTAGTTTACTATTGAAAATGGCACAGATAAAATAGATTAAAAATTAAAAATAAAAATGTTATGAAAAAAAAAGGTAATATAATATTCATTAAAATTTTATTATTTTAAAATGAAAGAAAAAAAAACGTATTTCAAAAGTTGCTTGTTAAAGTTAATAAAACATTTTGAATTGAATAAAACATACATTTAACTAAATAATTGATGCACAGGTAATTAACATTTAAACAAGTACATATTGTCAAAAGAATTTTCAAAATGTACGTTTAATTAATAATAAAATTTACGATGAATTTCCTCTCATTGTAAAATGTAAAATTTATATATATTGTATCCGTTATACCAATATAAATGTAGGATAATCATCTGGTATATTTTCTGGTTGCCTGAATGTGCATCAGTAATATCAAGGGTGGACAGTTTTGAGCTATATCGCACAAGAGATGAACCCGAAAAAAATTTGCAAAAAAGAGATAGGTGTCGTAACGATGCAAATAGAATGGGAAACAAAAATTCACTCGCTTTGGGCATACATACATGAATAAATATTCAGTTTAAATTTTACATGTGTGCATTTTATCTATAGATATATATTTGCCCATGAGTTTATGTATAAATACAGGCAAAAGTTCTGCAGTAATAATTTACCACCAACAATTCAACCCTGCCATGGCATATTTTTTATGATTTATTTTAAAATCCAATAATATGACTCTAGATATAATAACGTTCAATTTTACGTAATTCCAGTTATTATAATAATTTAAAACACTTGTTTGACATGTGAATCTAATTTTCATTTCATAATATTTGCAAATCTTACTCTTCATATGACGAAAAAAAGAGACGTTATTAAAGTGATATTTTATCTTATTCAAAGCAAGCACTTTGTAAATTCTACTTAGTTCATACATTTTATAAACATATAAAGTTTAAATAATTAAAAAATAATTTCAAGTTTTTTATACGTCAAATTCTTGAAGATTAAAATCAAATTAAAGTATAAATTTAATAAAAAAGAAATTATAAAGTTTTAAATTAATGAATGGTATTAAAAAAGAAAAGTAAAATTGAATGTATAAAAAAAAAAAAATCAAAGAAATAATAACATTATTATATTATTCAATTCAATAACCACATAAAGCTGGTTTTTATGTATAAACAAGATTTGCTATTGTATCATAATATTTGTGACTCTATTCAAGCCGGAAAAATCCAATATTGCTAAGGTTTAATATAAATATAGCAAGTATACTTGCTATATATATATATGAAAATCTGCAGATATGAAAATCTGCAGATGTATAGTTGAGCAAGTTTATAAAAGCTCGTACAATACATATATATAAACGGATATATTTTCATGGATTTTTCAGGGTAAATGAGAAACATCCACACATATAAAAAATATTCATATAAATACTTTGAGTGTAGTAGTTTCTTATATCAAAATGTCTTGAGTTTGTTGTTGAGTGATGTGGACATGTTATAATACATGGCGAATATGCCTAGAGGCATAAATAAAGAAAAAAACCACCGACAGAATTATAATGGGGGTAAAACGTGGAAAATCACAGAAAAATCTGGAAAATAAAAAAAAATAAAGCAAAGGACATGGTCTTTTGGCTTTTTTATCTTTCATTTTCACCTTTGCAATTTTAGTTTCTCGGTTTTTATTTTTTATTATTATTTTTTTATCATTATCATAGCATATCACTGTGTATATATGTACAATGATTTTTTTTTTCTTGTGTTTATTACCACAAACAACTTGTCTGGTAACCCCAACATACCTGTTTATGTTTTTTCGCTTTATGCATATATTTTTCATTTTTTACTTTGTCTTCTATTTTACTTTCCTCCATCTTTTTTTTCTCTTTTCGTTATATATTATTTTTTTATTATTTATATATATATATATATTGTTTTTTTCTTTACAATTTTCTTTATATTCTTTTCCTTTATTCTATATATATCGCCAATTTTTTATATTTTTTTATAGTACTTTTCAAGCTCGTCTGAGCTTTGTTCGATAATAAGCGACAGGCCGGTGACCTGCGTGACCTCTGTTTCGATTTACCTTCCTTGTCTCTTGGTAATTCTTAAGACTACCATGTATAGCTTAAAGCGACAAAGCAAACGGAAGGCAACCGACTCCGTTGAGGTCATCCAACAATTTTTTTTACTGTATGTATTTTGGTACATTGACTGACAAGTAAGCTGATGGGGGTCGACAGGATAGTCGAACGATGAGACTATAAGAAATAAGAATATAGACGACAAACGCCCCCGGGTATTTCATCAAAAAGATTCACCCTGTGAATAAAAAACATTCTTCCATTTTTTATTTCTACCAACGGTATACTACTTCAGGTTTTTTCGTCTTCATATCTTCAACCCTTTTCTTTTCAATGTTTAATTTTTTGTTGTTGTTTTTTTGTTGTCACTGTTGATTTTAAATATTTATAAAATATTGTTTCAATTTAATTTTACAACTTGTCATTACACTGTTCTTAACTTTTAAATTACTTTTCAAAATTTATTTTTATGTATTTTTAAAATATAACATTTTCGTTAATATGAAAAGTTTGATTGTTTCATTTTAATGTGAGACATTCAAATATTATTTTCAAGAGCTGTGTATAAATTTTTTTTGGCATGGATTTTATAGGTAATGCTGAACTTAATCCAGTTGTTTGAATATTAAATTGGTACATGCGTATATTCTTGAAAATATTATTATTCTGTGGAAGACACTTTGCTCTTAAATCTACAAATAATGAAAACAGCTAGGCGAGTTTTCACTTTGATACTTTTTTTTACGACTCTACTTTATGTATCAGAGAAAAATGCAAATGATAATAAATAAATATGTTATTGTAAAATGAATATTTTACCGTAAATATCTGCTAGATAATGACTAATTAATCCAACATTCAATACTCATATTCAAATTGTTATTTCAATGAAAAAAAAATGGCATATTACAAAATAAAATAAATATTAAAAAACTAAAGATTCAAAACTAATTAATAAAATTACATGAATATTTTAATTTCCACGAAATATATTCAAATTAAAATGATGTAAAATAAAAATGAATGTATTATGTTTTAAATATAAAAATTAAAATCTCCATGAAACTGTTATTGTCTGATTTTTATATTCATTTTATATTGTGGTTAAAAATATTTGAAAATTGTGGTTTGAAAATGATTTTCAATTTGGTCAGACGGAATATAATGGTACAGTGAATAAAGGAAGAGGGTGAAAATAAAATAAAATAAATAAATAAAAATAGGGTGGAGATATAAAGTCAAGGACTCACCTGGCGAAATGCCAGCAACTGCCGCGTGAAGATTAAACCAACAGACGCCGAGTTTTACCACCAATGGCTCTCAATATATTCTTCAAAAAAATATATACCATATTTTCAACTACTCATTTTTTATATTTTTATTTTATTATTTTTAGTATTAGCCTAGTTTTGCTGTCTATTCTTCCGGTTTCATTTTGATTTTTCATTTTTCTTTCTGTTTATTTATTTTGCAGGTGAATTTAGTTTAAAGGTAAACCATCGGCTTTGACCAGTGGAGAATCAATCAATGACTTTACAAAGTTTATACAAAGATTGATTGAAAAATAAAACTAAAATCATTCCAGGTTACTTGACTCGCACTTTGAAGCTGCACTTGGAGAATTGATCTTTATCATTTTTTTTCCGTATTATACTTGAAAAAAATTCAAAGCTTTATCGCAATTTTAAATATTGTTTATATTGATTTTTAAATTTTAATGTATTCTATCAACTAAATTCATTTGGTACTTTGGAATTTATTCTGATCATAATTTTAAATTCACATTGTTGAAGATAAAACTAACACACTAATACCAACACTAACGACCATGATCTTCTATGTATAATATTTTTTTTTTGTTTCCTTTGAAATTGTCTATTACTATTTCAAATAGTGGTAAGAGAACACTAAGCCTTGATTTCAATTCTCTTTCAACTGACTTTGTCATTTATATAGTCCTTGGTTTTACTATTATGTGTGGGTGTGTGTTGATATACCTTTGTGTCTACTCTTCGATATTGCTAATCTCACACGAGGGCATTGAAATGGAATAATAATAAAATAAATAATCACAAAAAAATAGTACTAAGTAAGTAAAAAGAGAAAATAAAAGTCATTTCAAATAAAAAAAAAAAAAAATAGGCCAATGATAATGGAAGTGTAGTGAAAAAATAAAAAAAAACCCAAAAAATACAAAACAAACAAACGAGAAAAAAAAAGTGATGATAATTAGAAAAAAAATAACTATATTTTCCACATTATTGCTTCTATTTATTTTTAATTATTTATAATCCGATTGAGATAGAAAAAAATAAGAATGAAGAAGAAAAAATATATACTTTAAGTTGGTGATGTGGTAATAGAATAAATAAGGATTCAAGTTCTATTAACCTTTGAAAGTCCTCAAGACCCTTGGATAAAATAAAGTAGCAAAATAGCAGAATAAATACGAGACAGAAAATTGTTTATATACTATTTGAAAATTGTCCATTGAGTTTATAAATTATTGAAGAAAAAATACATAGAGAATTATTAAACTATCGTAAATATCAAAAGCCTGCAAGTTCGACCTTTGTATATATTCATACCTTTCAAATGACAATTTACTTAGTTTAATGATCCTGAATAATGTATGTTCAACTAATTAGAGATAAAAGTGAGTAGAGAAAAAAAAACTTCTGATGGTCAATTGAATTCATGTTGAAATATTTGAATAAAATGAATTATAATAAAAAAAAAATATACACCGATAGTATTTCAAGTTGTTATTTTTCAATTTTTAATTGAATAAAATTGAATGGAATTATTATTATCATTTTTTTAAACATGTTTTTGTCAAAGAATTTTTCAATCCCAAGTGATACGATTTAATAAAAATACGATATATATACTAAAAAAAAAAGTTTAAATCCATGTAGGAAAAAATAAGATCCTTGTGCTCAGTCTAGTCATGCAAGCTTGGCCCGTATGATGCTTCACTCGTCTATTTAGCTCACTGTGTATTTTTTTTTTTGTCATACAGGTTCTTGTTTGTATCTACTTTAAGCACTACGACAACACAGCAGGAGGTGCATGAGCCAGATAAATTGTAATAATAATAATGAAAGTATTAAGAAAAAAAAAAACAAAAAAAAAGTCAGTGCAAAAAGAGGATCACCACTTGACTTGAGAAAGATGGATGATCCACTTCTCTTTTTTTATTTTTTCATTTTATCTATTTACGTATATATACACTCTACTATTTGCGTTTTCAAAAAAAAGCAAGGACGCCCAGTGAATGCGCTTTAGGGTGGTAAATGGGTTTTCATTCTGTGCTTTTTCATTTAAACTTATTTTCTTTTTTCTTTGTTTTCCATTGTTACATTTTCTTCAACCGCAAATATTTTTTTCTTGTTTTTTTCTTACAATTTTATCTTATATCTTGACTATTATTTCATCAACAAAATTAAATTCCAATAAGTTAATGTAATATAAGTACATTTTATTAAATTAAAAAATATAATAATAAAGAAAATTTATTATTAATTTTAAATATACCGTGTGTATTTTGTTAAAGAAAAGAAAAAAAAAAATTAATTCTTTTGTTTCCGTTATCTTAAGGGCGGTGGGGTCATTAACGACTCGTCATTTTTTTCCGGCCCCAAGTAGTTCTCACACGTAGTGCTCACATCCTGCGATTCACTGTTAAATTCGTACTTTTATTTGCTGGGTAATTTTTTTTATAGCCACCCTTTTTTTTTATTATTTTATCTGCAGTACTTGTGACTGACTTTAGGAATAATAATAAGTTTTCAGTGTGTGGGAAGATGCATTATGGCTTTTAGAATAATAAATATATTGTTGAGGTAGGTTTTGTGCAGTGCACGCATATGTATATCAGTATGGATTTTGTTGTTTGCTGAATTTTAATTATTGTAATTAAAAAGTGTATGTAAAAAGTCATATATGTACACACGTGAGTGTGTGAGCTTTTTCTAGAATTATTTTTTGTCTCAATTTGTAAAAGCACAAGTGCCAGACGGCGGCTGTATATCCGTCGTGTACTTTTGCGTGGCGGAAGTTACACGAATCGTGCTATTTCTGACTATCTTTGACTAAAACACCATCACCATCACCAATCCTACTATTTCATAGACATATCCCATATATGTTTATGTACTACGTCTTTTGCATTTTGATTACTTCCTATTTTTTTTTCTACAAACTATTTGATTGACTGACTCTTTTGTCATTTCCTCATTGAAAAACTATTATTCTCAAGATGAATTTAAACTAGATACAAAAATATATTGACTAGACCGTTAACATGCATTTACATTTACATTTTTTTTGTATATATATTATTTTAAATAATATAAATAAATTAAATAAATTATAATTTAAATCAATAAATAAATTGAAATATGTAAGTGAAAAGAAAAAAAAAAAAATTATAATTTCTCGATGTATAATATTAATAACTCATGAATTTATTAATTACAGTAAGATTGTATAATTACTTTTAATGTCTGAATAAATCATGTAGCTTAATTAATTAATAAGTCAAGTAATTTTATGAGAATTGGTGAGTGTATACTTTATATTTATATAAAAATTCAAACGATGAGAAATAATATTTTTTTAATGTCTGAATATTGCGTGGAATAACTACTTGATTTTAATATATTTAATATTTTATATATTGATAAATTAAAATGAAAAAAAATAAGAGTTATAATGATGTGTTTTAAATATTGTTTAAATGTAAATTATGTATGTACATTACCAAGTGCAGATATGGTGGATATCATTTTCAAGATACAAATCACGATTTACTGATTGAATACTGATTTATTATTGCACTGATCATGTGCTGCTTGAGTTGGTGAGACATGTCTCATGGTATTATATATTCTATATTTATAAATTTCATAGATACATTCATCAGCTGAATGTGTCGTTTTGTTTAAAAGCAAATTTACACGAGCAGCAGAGTCTGCAAAATATGAAAAGCGTAACGAATGTGACTATGACATTTATTCCTATTCTATATCATTTTATTTTCTTTATATATGTTTTATTGTATTCTCCTAATAAATCGATATTACAGGGACATGAAATTTCTGACAGTAAATAATTTAAATAATAATAATAATAGTAATAACAAATAGACAAAAATTTTTGAACATTCGTTTATGCTTTTTCAATTTATGTTATTTTTTTGACATGTCTTTATTTTTCTTTTGTCTATATCACTATTTCTTTGGCATTGGAAAAAAACCATAATATATTTCTAGAAGTATTTCTTTCAAAATCACGTCCCCAGTGACTTGATCCATTTCTCACAAATATATATATATTTTTTTTATTTTACCATACAGTACTCTTATACCGACCATTCTTTTTGCCCCATAGGCACATCTTCTGTAAGGCATTTTCATACGTCATATTTTCATCCCCCTTTTACCAACGCAATATAAACCCCAAGGCAATACATAAAAGTAGGAAAAAAAATTACTATTTACTTGGGTATACATAAATGGGTATAATAAAAGTGAAAAAAAATAAAAAAAAAAAAAAAATATATAAATAATTTTTAAAATTTTTCTTGTTTATAAATAAAAAAAAATTTTAAAAAATTGTTTTCAAATTTAATAATTATTGTTGAATAATTTTTCATTGTGATTTACAGTTATCTACTTAAAACACGTATGCAAGCTGCGAAGGAGTGCGATTTATATCACCACTGTTAAACTACAGATTTGTTTTCAAATTTTATTATTTTTTTTTCCCGAATTGTTATGGCGTTTTCATACAATTAAAAATCGACCAAGGGTCTCACTGATTTTATTTCCCACTATGATATAATGCTTTTTTTTTTTTTTTCATGTTTACAATTTTCTTTGTTTATTATTTTTTTTTTATGACCCTTCTGGTGTGGCGAACGAAGCCACTCATCGTCCTGTATTTCCGCAGCAGATGGTAGCTTGATTCTTTCGCGCGATCATTCTCTATTTGCTTTTGTATGAATAACCTCTCCTTTTTTTAAACATCGCACGTATATATAAAGCTTTATTAGGGCGCTCTCTCGAACCTTTACAACAACTATATAGTATATAACGAAAACAATTATGCATTTCACCCCCTCTGGGTGAAAAGCCATTCGGGCAATATAATTTATACTTCAATCACACTCTTTTAATAATTTTAAGCATACCAAATACCCTCAAAGAGTATACCATTGAATAAATGCATACGCAAGAAGATACTCATTTCACAATCATGACACAAATGACCTCTATAAATTCCATCAAGAGTCGTGAATTTCAAAGAATCAATTTGCTTGAATAAAACAGAAGAGACAAGAGTATAATAATATTGAAAGAAGCCCAAGATAAAGAGTTATATAGCTGTAAGAATTTTTGAATATAATCGTTCTCTGTTTTACTGTGATGCTTCCAATCTGTCAGTTTAAAAGAGAAGAAATGGGAATACAAAGAAGAAAGAAAACAAAAAGATGATAATAAAAATAAAATAAAAAATAATAGTTTAAGAAGAGAAGATCCATTGCAAAGTTTATAGCTATATCTAAAGTGCGGGTGGTAAGTTTACGGTATGCTACATGAAACCGACAGTGTGAAACCTAACAAGACGATTGATAGAGAAGTTTTGTAAAAAGCAAAGTTTTACTCAAGTTTATTATAAATTTTCATACAAAATATAAAGTTTAATAGTGTAAAAGAAATTAAAATTCCGATATTTTATAATTATATGAAATAAACTAATGAATAAATCATCTTTCCTAATCAATAAATAATTTAAAATACTTGAAGAATGATAAATATATTAAATTAAAAAAACTATAAATTCATTTAATAGATATTTAATAATATTATCAATATAAATTATAAATTAATTAAATTACAAATTATTCAGTTCAAAATAAATTGAATTTTATATTTAATTAAGTTATAATGTTAATATTATTATTATTATCAATGAAAATAATATTAGTTTTCAACTAAACAAAAAGTAAATTTTCAGCAAATTATTATGGATGTTATGTGCAGATATTCATTTATAAAATAATCACTTGGTTATTATAATATAATTTTATTCATTTTACTATGGGTGATTTGAGGTATACCATAGAATAATGCTAGCATTGCCAACCCACTCACACACCTGTCTACATGAATAAGTTTATAGATTGATAAATTTATATAATAATTATAGAGGACAGCGGTTTGATCGATTTATCGTGTTAAACGATTCAGCAACTACTTCCGGAATTTTTGTAATACGTGTTTAAATATTTCCAGCTTTATTATTTTATTATTTTTTTCTATTTTTATACATTTATTTCTGATGATTACATATATTATATTTATTATCATTGTACATATCTTATGCTACTTCTTCTAGTACTTATAATAAATCCCACCTTTCAAATTTACCTTGATGCTGCTTCGCATCCCTATATAACCACAACATCCTCATTCTCTTCTTGATTCTCTTATATAACTATAGACGAATTGAGCTTTTGCGCGCTACCGTTACCAACTACTCCCTATCATGGAAATTGGAGGACAAAATTGACGCAATAGTTGGGATATACACGCCTAGCTCAATACATATTACTCATATATGTATATGCTCTATGTAATAGTAAGTTTAAAGTCACTTTTATACAGAGGAAGAAGCGCGCAGCTTGCCAAGTGCCGATTCAAGAAGTAACTTGATTTCAAGTTTCAACACCATGTCCTCAGGCAAAATTGTTTCACTCGATATGCTTGAATAATAATAACTAATGTTCAACGAAATAATCTCGTTTGTTAATTTACAGCTATAAAAGTTTTTTAACAAGAAAAATAAAATGAATTTTACTTTAAATAATTTGTCATTTTTTTTTCATCATAGATAATATAAACGATATAAAATAAATTATTATTAATTATATATTTTTATTATTAATTGATGTTTGTAATATTTTATTGGTATTTATGTTTTACAAAACCGTACGAGCTTTTCCTATTGTGGGATTGTGGGACATTTTCAAAAACCACTAGATAATGAGCTTTTCTCTTCGTGGCTGGGCATTAAACACAAAATGTTTTATTAGAATGATAACAAGTTTATGTATGCAATTAACAGTTATCATATACATCAACTGTTTATTTGGTTAACAATCAAACTGCTTAAAAAATTAAAAAACAAAAGCTCAGTAGGTATATGAACACTCTATTTAATATTAAAATTCGAATGAATATAGATATTGATGTGATGAAATTGACATTTGTATATTATCATCAGCTAATTGGGAAAATTTATAAACTTATTTATATATAGGTATATATACAAGAGTACCCAAGACTTATGTATAAATTTGTCAAATATATATATGTATATGTATAGTTAAAGGAATGTTTTGTTGTGAAAGCACAACTGTTTTGTCAGTTTCGTTTGAAATGGTATTTGACAATTATGTTATCTGGCAATTAGAGAGTATTTTCTGTCATCACCCTGTCGTGGTTTTGTTCGTGTTAATTAATTACAAAATTTTCGTATGATATTTTAGAATGCTTGATGTATATTTTAGTAAGTATGAAACACTTTCTCGTCAACAAAAAAAAGATGGAGAAGAAGTTTCATTGTGAAATATGAAATTCAACATGTAAATTTATTGTTTATGTATGTAGAAATTACACGAGTATTTTTATTTTTAATATAAACTCAAGTTCAAACAACGAATAAGGGTTGTGAATGGTAACAGGCACTTGCTGCATTTATGAAATAGTCTTTGGTGTGTATTGTGTACACATTAAGTATATAGACATTAATTTGAACGTTTTTTTTCATAGAGTTGTTGATTAACCACTAAAAATTAATTAGTATTTTATAAAAATTAAACATCAATTTTGTGAGAAAGTGAAAAAATATTTATACCCTTGATTATAAATTAAATTTTAATATTCCAACAATAAGATTGAAATATAAAACTAATTCGTTATGAATAAAAATAAAAAAATAAAAAGAATTTTTTCACACAGAAAAGAATAAATTAATTTAAAATTTTTTTAAAACTAGATGGCAGGTTGTAGTTGACTTGAATGCATATCAAATTTTGCAGCACAGATGAGTCAACGAAAAAAGTAAAAATGAAATGAAATATATTTGAAGAATATTAAAAGAAGAAAAAAAAAATAATTGAAATAAATTGCTGAGGGTAGTTTTGCTTCTGTGATCAACTGAGAGACAAATATTTTTATTTTCTTTTTCCTCTCAGTGGACAGTGTTGGAAACAGGTGTGACCGCACGTAAATATTTTAACGAAGACTATTTTTTTTTTCATTATTTAGCTTTGTAAAATTGACATACTTGTATGTTTTTTTTTTTTTTTTTCAAATACCCTTTTGATGTGTTTCCTTGTTCAATATTTGTTTTAAAATATTTCATATTAAAAAAACGAAAATAAAAAAGGCACAAAAAAAACTATCAACAAATTTGAGTATTTATTCATTGCCTAAAGTCAAAATCATATTTTTATTTATTTTCCAAATTTAATATTTTATTATTAAAATAAATTTTCCATAGTGGAATTTTTTCAGTTCAATAATATTTCAATTTTATTAATAAAACCAAATGAATATTGAATAAATATCAGTCTATTTATTAAAAAATAAATTATTTTCTATTCTTGTGTTTGATTTGTTTGTCTCATTTTTATTTTTATTAAAAATATATTTAAAATAATAATAAAAATATAGAAATTCCTATCGAGTTTTACAAACATAAATTGAATTGGTATATTTCTTCTGAAGCGACTGTCGATGACGGGACGAGATATCGAGGATTAATTGAGTTTTTGAATAGCACTTTTTCGTGATAGGCTGATGGAATAGTGGGTCGAATGAGTTATGCAATACATACATACATACATAATATATATATAGAACAATCAATTTAAAGAAAAAATAAATAAAAATGATGAAAAATGTCATGATCAGATATATGATATTTTTGTTAAATTGACAAACTAGGTATCATTATTCAAATATACTTTATCAACTCACAAGACAGACATAGCAAAAATAAAATTAAAAAAATAATCTATAATAACGCTTTATAATTAACATTTAGAAAATCTAAAAATTAAAACAAACAATGAGCTTCAAAAAATAATACAATTTATTAAAATTGAGATACGTAAATATATTAAACTTTCAAAACTCATTTGAATTAAAAGAGAACCACATAAATACAAAGTTAAAAAAAATAATACTATACTGATACGACAGATGTGGGCTACAGTTTGTACAAGTAAAGCTTAACTTTAAAGGCATGAACTAAAAAGTAAATATTAAATTTTTGATAAATGGTTTTGCACAAAAATCTCACGTAATAAAAAAAAAAAAAAAGCATGAATAATATAATTAAAAAAATAATACATAAATAATTAAATGAATATCAGAATAAATTTGTCAATTAAATAGACAAATAATTGTATTCGGAATATAACAATCACTGATGAAAATTTGTGTCGTTGACAATAATCAAAATGATTGAAGGAAGACAAATGGTGAGAAGAAGAACAAGTGGTATTGTCTGAGGGCTGAGTGTGTTGGATAAAGTGAATAGAGTAAAGGACGACAGACTATTATTGAATCACAGGTATATTGAGAGCCATTAGTGTCAAGCCCTCTTATCACAAAACTCAAATTATATATACATCTATATTCATTTCTGTACATTCAATATAGATATACACCTTATGCCTATCATTTACATCTATGATGGATAGAATGATATATAATATGAATATTTTTCATGGTTACTGAATTTGTATAGAAAATCAGCTAGCTCTATATACTATCAAGCTCAAGCTCGTTTGTCGAGAGAGAGAGAGAGCAAGAGAGGCAGTTTTCATGGCTCAACTTAATTATGCAACCCACCCACCCACCCATCCTCTCTATCTTATCTACCTTTGCCCTCCTCTTACTTCTCCTCATACACTTCTCTATTTGCCTTTGTCGACTATTGTAAAATTTAAATTTCTCTTATTTATTCATTATTTATTTATTCCAGGGATAATATTATTATTTATTTTTATATTTTTTTTTAAATAGAATTTTAACCGAATTTTTTTTAATTGACGTTATCTATTATACTTTTAAAATCTACTGTCAATTTTTTTTTAAATTGAATTTTATATTAGTTCGTTTTTTTTTTTGTTTTAATAACGAATTATTATTAAAATAATAATACTTCATTATTAATGAATAAATTTAAGTTCTCAAAAACAAAAGTAGTGTGTGAATGATATGAAAGAAAGGAATTTTTTTATGAATGAGTTAAAAGTTAAATTGAATTTCACATCAGAGTTTAAATAAGCGGATTAGACCAGATTTCTAACTAAGTCTTTTGTACGTAGTGGAATGTTTTTTTTTTCTTTTTATACCTTAACTTTCATTTATTTGATATTTGATTCAAATTTCCCTGACAATTAACTATTTTCTTTTTTTTTTTCTTCATTTATTCAAGCATCTGGCAATATTGAAAATTTCGATATTCAAGAAATAAAATAGACCATAGTTTTTTACGACTTTAAATAACT